>JAVYIG010012582.1:0-52703 GCA_035222895.1 Strongylocentrotus droebachiensis
GTTTTAAAAACAAATTTTCATTATTCTGATAATTAGTTTTAAAACTAAAGACTACAGACAAATTTTCCTCTAATTCCAAACAGAAACCCGGACATTCAGGTTGTGTTGTTCTAGTTTCCGAGTGGTATGACTGAGCTGGGGGACATTGCCAGGCACAGTGCCAGGTGGAGGGCATAAATCGAAACTTTACATTTTTTTTTTTGTACCCTCGTATTAGACGCACCCCCGACTTTCAAATTTTTTTCGGCGGGAAAAAGTGTGTCTTATACACGGAGATTTACGGTACTTTGCTCTGACAAAAAATACTATACATACTGTATCCATAATATCTCATCCAAATAAGATATTTTATGAGCTGCAGTGTATGCATGCACTTGATATCAAATTCAGCTAGCCATCATTTTTTAAATGAGACATTGTCCTGCAGTAAAGTGTAGATGGCAGCAGAGAAGAAAATTTTGCAGCCTTAGATCATGTGATATTTTCCTTTCTGCTGCGCACCATCTACAGTCTCCTACAGGAAGATGTCTTTAATCAAACTCATGGCTAGCTGAACTTGATATCGAGTGCATGCATAGCTCCTCAATATCGTTATTTCTGTGAGATATAATGGATATCTATCAAGTTGTGTGTGATACTATCATAACTTGCTCAGTCTTCGGTGAGTCATATTTTGGCTTCCATTTTTTAATATGCTTGTTACCCCCAACTCCTTGCATTCCTTGATATAAGAAATGAAAGAAACTTGTAGCTGTCACTCTGAATAATTCACTTTCTTCTAAACAAATTATGTATCCCAGATAAGTTATTTTTTAATTGATTTGAATGCAGTAACTTTTACATTGCGTTATTAGTTAAGCATTTTAATCTTAACTCTCCCCGCTGCATGCACTTGCTTTTGGTGTGGGGGAATTCCCATCCAAGGACCTGGTCCCTGCCTGAAATTTTCAAGTCAAACCCGGTTTCAGCAAACCCATGATAACTCGAGCCTACTCTATTGGCAGCATTATAACAAACATGAAAATATTTAAGAAAGGAAGGATATTATGCCTTGTCTACGGCACATGACATCTTTGTCTTAAAAATTTCTAATATGTATTTTTTTCCCTTCTAGCTGTCCAGCTTGTACGAGGTCAAGCCGCCAATCTCAAGGGCGAAGATGACCTCAGTGACCAAGTCGGCCATCAAAGCAATCAAACTCTACAAGCATGTTGTGCAGAGTGTAGAAAAGTTTATACAAAAGGTACGTACATTCAGTTGAAGTAATTACTGGTATGAGAAAACAAATATGTGTATGTTCAGGCATGATAATTACATGTACCTGATTTAAATCGGTTTCCTGAATTTTAATATTTTTCCTGAAATTTTGTTTGTCTTCCTATTTGTTATATTTTTTCTTCCTGATTTTCTTCTTATTTTCCTGATTTTCTTCCTATTTTCCTGATTTCCCCCTTATTTTCCTGATTTCCCCTTATTTTCCTGATTTCCCCCTTATTTTCCTGATTTCCCCCTTATTTTCCCCTATTTTTTCCCAATTCTCTTACTCAAAGGGGGGGGGGGGGGGGGGGGGGATGTTGTTAGATGCCATTTTTTTTCCCCTGAATCCTTTTTTTTTTTTTACTCAAGGGGGGCGTGGTTCCTATATTCCATTTGAATAAACTCAATAAAGATAGCTGTACATACATGCAACCTAAAAGGCAATCATGAAGTCTGTAGTTTTCAAGAAATTTGTAAGATTACTGGTGCTTCTACATGTCTATAAACAGACATGTATGTCTTGATATGTAAAGTATGGAGCCCTGTGTGATCTCCTATTTGCAAAAATATTACCTGCTGCATTATTGACCTAGAAATGTGTTTATAAATCCTGTAAACAGATACATAAATTTGGGCTCAACAATTTTGGTGCCAAAAATTGTAGTCCGGACCCCAACATTTTTTGAAAATTGCATAGGGCTCATGCATACAATACACTGTACAAAATTTTGAAAGTTAGATCCTAACCTTATTAAAAAAATAGTTAGTGTGGAGACTTGCAATAATGGTATGTTGATTGGTCTTCCAAATGATAAGTAACCAGTAATATTTCACCTGTTAATCTTATTGTCATATTTCTTTTCTTCTCTCTTACAGTGTAAACCAGAATACAAGGTTCCAGGGCTGTATGTCATTGATTCCATCGTGAGACAATCAAGACACCAGGTTAGTCATTCAAAAATCCAAAGAATCTTGAAGGGAACCAAAACCTTCATACTAAGTTACTTTTATTGTAAAGTTTAAGGTATTTGAATAAAATCAGTGAAAATTTGAACAAAATCGGGCAAGGAATGAGGAAGTTACCTAATGCTTTTTGAAATGACTAGTCACTAGAGGGCGATATTCAATTTGATGACATCATCTGTGGACAACTCTCCATGCCTTTTGTACATCAAATATCATGTTTTTCCTTCTTTCTTGTGATTGAGATAATCTACTCCCCTGAAAGCAAGGTATACATGTAGAATGCAAAATGATATTCTACTTCACATGTTATGAAGTCGAATCAAGAACACAAATAAATACGAAGAAAACGAAAGAATTGTGAAGTTTTCCTAGCCTGATTTTGTTCAAATTTTCACTGATTTTATTCAAATATCTTAAACTTTACAATAAAAGTAACTTAGGTTTTGGTTCCCTTTAAATTTGATACATTATGATAGGACAGATTTTAAAGCACTACAGAAAGGAGTTAAATCTCTTCAAGTAATATTTCAGCTTTTTGTTGTTCCGGGAATTGTTTTGTGCACTTTGTCTGTGTAATATATAAATAATACACAGGTGTGAGTGCGTTATGGTCGATTGCAGTGCACTAGGGTATTCACTATGGTGCAATAAAATTCATGAGGCGTAGCCGAATGAATCTTGTGCCATTGTGGTTAAAATTAATACACACACACGTGATCCATTTTGCCACTTCTCATTGGCTACATTCTTGAACCCATTTTATAATTCCTCCTATTGTTGCGAAAGATTGCAAACAGAAAATAGCCCCTTGTGTGACTCAAAGGAGATAAAATAGTTGTTACTCTTCAGAGGCAAGAAAAGTGCAAGTTTGGATGTAAACTAGTGCTATCATCTGCAGGCACTATCTCTATTTTTAATTTTAATTGTAACTGCGGGCAAACTTTTCCTTCATTAAAAGAATGATTTTTGTTGTTGTTGTTGCCTTGTAACCTTACATGTAAGAATACTAAACGGCATCATTTCCTTCTCATCTGGTTTACAAACTCTTTTCTTTGTTTTGTGGCAATGGTTCATTACAGCTTAGTTTCATCAAAATAATTTACGAAATAGATTTTTTAAATCTGAATTTCTTACTGTCATCATTTTCTAATGCAAATCAGTAATATAATAATCAACTTTAAAATCATACTATTGCATTTAGTTTGGAGCAGAGAAAGATGTCTTCGCACCTCGGTTTTTAAAGAACATCCACGCCACGTTCCTGCACCTGTTCAAGTGTCCCACAGACGACCGTGCCAAGATTGTTAGAGTGCTCAACCTTTGGCAGAAGAATGTGGTTTATGGTGAAGACGTCATTCAGCCCCTCCTAGACATGGCAAACCCAGGTGAGAGCCAGTGAGATGTTCATTGATTCATCAAACAAACCATTTATGACGAAATCATGCATATTCAACCAATGATCAATAAAAAAATGTCTTCCTGTATGTAGGAACTGTAAGAGGCATTGATCCATGTTTTTATTTTTTGATACAATTTTTGTCAGTAAAATACAGCTTTTGGGATAAAAAAAAAATACAGTTTTTGAACTCCAGAGGTTGACAGGTCTTATATACATGTAGATGTGCGCTTTGCGCACATGATATTCAGCTTTACTTCAATGTTACTAATTGAAAATTCCAAATGTTGGCAGCTATGCAAATGTTAAGTGAAGTTGTTGTCAATGTATGTACAGAACTCCACAATGCTTTGTAACATACAAGACACTTGGAGGCCGTTTCTCGACCATCAGAAGTCTAACTTCTTGAACATCCTATTGAATAATGTGTTATAGAATAAACACACATATCTATGGGACGTCCATGAACTTATGATGGTGTTGAGAAACTGGCCTGAAATGTCTAACTTCCTTGGACTTGCCCAAATGATTGTTATTGGTATTGGGTAGCTTTGTCTCAGATTCTGAAACAAAATCCTGGATTTAGCTCATGCTGCAATCATAATTATAAACCTTAAGGTCAGTCAGGACCCCCATGACTTTTACAAGCCGATCCCCTGTCTGATTATCAAGGTATTTATGATTAGAAATTGAAATCAAATTTTGCGTTTTCCTAACGGTTTTCATAACACTACAGTCTATTGGGGAAAACGAGTATGGTAAAACAGGTCACTCAAAGATTTTATTTTTGGAGGCACTTCATGATCATTTTGAAGTGCAATTTTTTCAGGGCTTCAATATTACACCATATCACAGACACTGATAACACGTAGGGCCGTGCATCTCAGATTTAACATTGTTAGACGATGCCTTTAATTTTTTACCTGTTGTAGGTAGTGGAGGCGGAAATGCGGTACATGTAGTAAAGGCAGCAGCCCCTGCCCCTGCCCCGGTCACTGCTGCGGCCAATGCACCTGCCGCTGTCAAACAGGAGAAGGGCGCAGCAGATGTAGGCTCATGGCTCTCTAAACATAGTGAAGCAGCTGAACAAGTGGTAAGAAGGAATGTTTCTTGTACTCTGGGTTATTACCCCACTACAGTCAAACCTGTCTATAACGACCGCCCAAGGGAAACACTAAAGTTCAAGTTCAAGTTCAAGTTTTATTTATCTTTCTGTCATAACACACTTTACAAATATGACATGAATATAACAAGTTAACAGAATATGGAGTTACAATAGAAAGATGAGGTGACCTTGGTTGAAAGCAAGGCTTGTGGATTTAAGGTACCTCATGAGTAGCTTATGAGTATGTCCTAAAAGAACAAACTCGTCAGATAAGAATAATGCATACATTTAAAAGCGGTCTTTGTAGACAGGTTCCTTTAGTACATGTTTCAATGAGAAACCATTTTCAAGGAAAACAAAAAAAAATTGTGCTTGTTGTAGACAGATGGTCTTTGTAGACAGGTGGTCACTAAAGCAGGTTTGACTGTATCTTACATTACCTTTTGCTGTCGATGGAAAGTTGGTTAATTGAGGAAATATCTCTAAAGTCGTGTAGAAATCCAGGAATTGCATTGGCTCCAAGAGCTAATAGTCGGCCTCTTGTATATTGTCTCTTGTCCATATCAATGTATCCAATTGATGATTGGCCATGGTGGCACTTTAGAGTGTAAGACGCCCCCTTTTCTCTCCATATCGTAGGCTACTGCAATATTAGCGAGTTCGTAATTAGGATTTGCGCATGGGCAGATGAAGGTCATTCATTCCCGAATTGTAAAACCATTGAGACGAATACTCGAATCGTGCTCATCAAAGTTATGTAATCATTAGTCATTTATGCACCGACAGTACATTTATCTGATACACAGGTGGAAGTATTCTTCTCAAGAGGCAAACAAAAGGTATTCATGAAGCACCTCCATCACTTCGGCAGTGATTATTCTAAAAAGCACAAGTGGGACGTATCCATTGTGTAAAAGATCTGTGGATATTTTGGGGTCATGCGTTCCTAAGCTATTTACGAACTGGCTTATTGATGTAACTTAATCCTAATTTCACATACAGCAACAACAACAGCAGCAGATAGAGCAACTACAGCTCTTGCAGAAGCAGCTCCAGAAGCAGTCCCAGGCGCCCAAGGCCACTCCTGGCATTGACACGTCCCTTCTTAGTCAGATGCAGACCTTGACCAGTCAACTCAATGTCTTGACCAACCAAGCATGGGCTGGGGATGCTGCAGCGGTCAAGGTGGAAAAGGCCGCACCAATGCAGGCCAGCAATACAAACTCCAAACCCAGCTCAGGGTTTAACAAGGTCAGTATATTGCTGACTTGTAGAAGTTACAGCTAGCCCAGAGAACTGTTTAAGACAGAAACACAGAATTTTACATTCAATATTGAAAGATAGAATTGACTGATTAAAATAGATGATTTCTGCCAAATTAAGATCATAAAGATTGCAATTACCAATCAGACTTAACGTTATGTAGTAAGAGTTGATGAATTTACACAATCGTACAAGAAATGCTCCAGTAATATTTCTCCATGGACCCAACATTATACCTAATGTAAACTCTTTAATACTGTAAACCTAGACAGAAACCTAATTCCACCCAAAGCCTTCTTTGACAAATTAAATACCAAAGTAAATGTCACTGGAACAAATGGACAATGATGTACTGTATAAGCCCATAATTTAGTGGATGACAGGGACATTGATTTTGTCACGAGTTATTCATGAGCTGCTGATTTAAACCCAAGCTTTTTACAATCCATTTTTGTGCATGCATTTCCAGCTCATGTTTGTATGTTCTCAAATTTGTAACATCAATATTTTATTAAAACAATCCCTCATGGAAGAAAAAGCTAGTAGAGTATAACACACTGTCCCTATATATTTTAAACTGTGTGTCCCCATATATTTCAACCTGTGTGTCCCCTTATATTGTAACAGGTGTGTTTCCCTTATATTATAACCTGTGTGTCCCCATATATTTAGATATGTGTGTCCCCTTTTATTGATATCTGTGTGTCCTCATACATTAACATTTGTGTGTCCCCATATATGTATATTGACACCTGTGTGTATCCTTTATTTACATCTGTGTGTCCCCATACATTGACAACTTGAGTGTCCCCATACATTGACATCTTGAGTGTCCCCATACATTGACATCTTGAGTGTCCCCATACATTGACATATATGTGCCCCCGTATATTGACATCTGTGTGTCCCCATACATTGACATATATGTGTCCCCATACGTTGGCATATATGTGTCCCCATACATTGACATATATGTGTCCCCATACATTGACATATGTGTCCCCATATATTGACATATATGTGTTCCCATATATTTACATATAGGTGTGTCACCATACATTGGCATATATGTGTCCCCACATATTGACATATATGGGTCCCCATACATTGACAACTGTGTGTCCCCATACATGGACATCTGTGTGTCCCCATATATTTACATCTGTGTACATACATGTCAGTGTATGGTCCATTCTCATTGGTTTCTATATCTTTTTTGCAGGCTTTACTTGACTTTGATTATGGAGATGAGGAAGATGAAGTTCAGACTGTCAAGAAAGATAGCACTCCCTCAGCAAGTACCATGTAAGTTCTAACATTAAAGAGATCCGGTAACTTTGTCTTGGATCCTTAAACAAATTCCTTGATTGAGCTCATGCTGCAATGATAATTATAAACCTTTAGGCCAGTCAGGAACCCCATGACTTTTACAAGCCAATCGCTTGTCTGATTATCAAGATATTTATGATTGGAAATCAAAACAAAATTTTGCGTTTTCCTAACAGTTTTATAACACTACAGTCTATTGGGAAAAGCGAGTATGGTAAAACCGGTCACTGAAAGATTTTTACTTTTTTGAGGCACTTCTTGATCATTTGAAGCACGATTTTTTTTTAGGGCTTCAATATTACACCATATCACAGACACTGATAACATGTAGGACCGTGCATCTCAGATTTAACTTTGTTAAACGATGCCTTTAAAGGACAAGTCCACTCGAAAAATAACTTACTTTCAATAAAAGCAGAAAAACCAAACAAACCAATCCAAAAAGTCTGAGCAAAATCGGATATTTAATAAGAAAGTTATGAATTTTTGAAAAAGTATGTAAAACTATGGAACAATGAGAATCACAACATAAATTGCCAAGATGGTTATCACTTTGTGACGTCATGTCCTCACTAGTTATCAATAGCTCTATATTTTTTAATCCCATTAATTTCCCTTTTTATTCCCCAAAACTTGATTTCCCCAAAACTTGATTTCCCCATGCCTTTGCCCAGGTTATATGACTTGTATCATATTGCGTGCATGACATTTCACAAAATCTTTTATGAACTTTGAAGAATTTATACTATTTGTTTAATATTGTATATTCATAATTATTGATTTTTATATCAATAGTTTATCAAAATTCACATTTTTCATGATTTAACTGGAAAAAATTCTGGATCTGCCACTAAGACAGATTTAAGCCAGTACCATACTGCTTATGATGATCAACAACTTACCTACATTGATATGCAATGAGAATAAACTAATTCTGAAGCAGTTTTATGGTACTGTGGCCTTCTCACTCCATGTATAACCAACTAAACATATTTCATATCAAACGATCAAGCTTTACTGACATACATGTACGCTCCTAGAAGCACAGCTTGGACCAACAGAGCCTTCTACTTCTCTGTACCTAAGCTGTTGATTAGCCATCCACAATCTTTCAGGAGTGCCTAGTCTATGACAACGTTCATGTCAGCCATTAAGATTTTCCTGTTCCCAACTTCCCATCATATACTTAAAGGCTAAGTCCACTCCAAAAATAATTTGCTTTTAATAGACGCAGAAAAACAAGAGAAACAGAGCAAACAAAGATTTGAGTAAAATTGGATAACTAATAAGGAAGTTATGAATTTTTGAAGAAGTATGAAAAACTATGGAACAATGAAAATCTTCACAAAATGCTGTAGTGTTCCGGGCGGATATTAACTTACTTATTACGTTAATCTACGGATACTAATTAAGGGGAATTAAACAGGATAAATATGGATTAATCCTACTATAAAACTAGAGATTAGATGCTTGAAGCTGTAGCTACATGTAGTAGCAGTACGATGTAGGAGCTTCAATCGAAGCGTACTTGGATTCTAGCAGAACTGAAGTAGCACGTCTGGCGTCCGTCAGATCTCGGTTCAAATCTGATCTTATTCTAGTCTAAATAAGGCCACAACGACACTCGCACACATTATATGGGAGAGCCGTAGGGGTTTGGGCAGAATCACTACTTTGCCAATTTGGTTATCAGTTTGTGATGCCATTGCCTCACTATTTATCAATTGCTTTACCGTATATATTTTATCCCATTAATTTCCCTTTTTATTCCCCAAAGCTTGATTTCCCCATGCCTTTGCCCAGGTTATATGATTTGTATCATATTGCGTGCATGACATTTCACAAAATAATTTATTAAAATATGAAGAAATTTCTGAATATTGTATATTCATAATAATTGATTTTTATATAAACAGTTTATCAAAATTAACATTTTTCATGATTTAATTGAAAAAGAAAAAACTCTTTATTAGTGCATGCACACAAAAACATATTACTATTAATCTAACTTGGATGCTGGTGTGAAGAAATAAGATTCTTAAGGAGAAAATAGGAAATTTATATCATCAATATAAAGAAAATAATTAGTGGAAAGTGAGGACATGACGTCACAGACTCATGAGTGAGTTGCCAATTTGTCTAGTGATTTTCAAAGTTTTTAATGTCATTAAAAATTCATAAATTTCTTATTAGTTATCCGATTTTGCTCAGACTTTTTTTGATTGGTTATTCTGATTTTTCTGCTTCTATTGAAAGTAAGTTATTTTGGAGTGGACTTGGGCTTTAACCATTTGCAAAGCATGTAGTTTGTAAGACATCTGTAACATTAGATCTTGCTTACCCTTCTCCCCAGGATCCCCAGCCTACAGGCTAGCTTGGAGGCTGTTCAACGTCTCACCCATCAGCTGCAGCAGGCCGAGTCGCACGATAACGTCAAGCCACAGACGGCATACACTGATCCCCAGCAGCAACATTATCAACCAGATGGGGTAGGCATGCATCCCTATGGAACATTCAGACAGACTGTAAACCATCACCCCTCCCCCTTCCCATTTCCATAACAAATTTATGAATAAATGAAGTGGCAAAGCAGAGTAAACAGGCCTGATAATTACCCGATTTAAATCGGTTCCCCGACTTATTTTGGTAGATTTTTTCTTCCCCCCCAATTTTAGTTGTTGATTTTTTTCTTACTAATTTTTTTGATTTTTTTTTAATTCCTGATTTTACTTCGAATTTTCCCCAATTTTCTTACTCAAAATGGGGGGAATGTTGTGAGATACCTTTTTTCCCCCCTGATCCTTTTTTTAATTTTTTTTTTTACTCACTATTGTCTATTACCCCTGGTAAATGAAATAAGCAAAGTGCCCTTCACATTTCTGTATCTTATCATACATAGATTACCGTAGTGAGTATGTGAAGGGGCTTACCCCTTCCCCCCCCCCCCAGAATCGCATGAATGGTTACAAATTAAGAGAACATAAATTTGTCATTCATGCAATGTGCAAGGATGCTGCGCCTGTATCTAATGTTTAAGCTTTTTTCACAATTAAACACCTGTTTACTAATTTACACTTTCACCAAAAAAAAAAATGGGGGCAAAAAAGCGGCATGTTCATGGGTTACTTTTTTCCGCAATCCATTAGATACACTGATTTTTCATGTTGGCTTAAAGTTGATTTTAAATACCGAAATGGCAATTTGCCAAACTGTTAACCAAATTTTCAAAACTTGTCTCAAGACACATTTATTCAAAATTGCTTTTGATGATTAAATTACTCTGTTCACATCTATGTGTATTTCATATGTCTTGTTAATTGTAGGTTTATTTGCACTTTTTTGTTTTGTTTAATATGTAATTGTTTATCAGTCTATTTTGTTTGTTATAGCGCTTAGAGACTTCAGAGGTAAGCGCTTTATAAGCAAGGTTTTTATTATTAATATTGTTATGTTTACCAGGATAACATCATTGCAGCTCCAGAGCCAGGGGAGATAGAGGCAGAGCACGGGCCAGAGGAGGGAGACGAGAGAGGGGAATACTACCAGTCTGAGGAGGTGGAAGAGTACAGGCAGGAGGAGTCATCATCCTCCTCAGCTAAGAGATCTAGGAGAGACAGAAGCAGGTACGCTTAAAGCTTATTAGTGAAAAAATACATGGGGGCTCTGGGCGAAATAGCCCCCGAAATGCCCAAAAGAGCCCCTGTAAATTTGCATAGAGTTCAATGCAAAACAAATTTTAGAGTGTTAATTTCATGCAGGCAAGCTTGAAAAGTAGCCCTCGAAAAATAAATATTAATTTTTTCCCTGACCTGAAGCTTATCTGTACTAGTTTATAGGAGGGATTAGACTACCCTGCAAGGTCACTGGACAGGTGGTTATCTCATCAACTCGGCTCTTAATTAACATTAGAAAAAGAGGATCATGGGGGACCAATGGTCACCGATTAGGCATTGTTTTCTATATAGAGGGAGCAAGTAGCTACAAGTAGGACAGTGAGGCTTTAAAGCTCAGTTACAATAACAAGACCATCACAAGATCAACAACAAACTAAACAAAAATTTGTCCTTAGTCGAATAGCTGTGAATCGTTTGGTTTGGAGTTGGGATGGATTCGGAATGGTGGTGTGACCGAGGTAGAAAAGCCCTGTTGGAAATGTCCCATGATTTTAATATTCCTTGTCAGTTAAAAATTCACTTAAGTACAACATCTCTCTCCTCTAGTTGGATTCTTGAAAATCCAGAAAAGTTAAGCCTCTTTGTGACACTTTTCTTCAAGACATTTTATGTGCAATATATTAGTATTGTTTCTAAGCAGTTAATTATACATTTAACCTATATCATAGCAGGGTGGACCCTGGACACTTCCCTACGAGTTGAATGGTTACAACCAACTTCATAACAATCTTGGTTCATAAAGATTTATTTGCGCTTGTACTCTGCCTTTGAAAGTAGAAAAAAAGATGTGCAACAAGAATCATGTATAGACCAGGTGTTTTTGTGTCATGTGGATATACTGATGTCACTATTAACTCTTTATAATAATAATAATAATAGGCATTTGTATAGCGCCGTCTATCTAGACAATGCTATTCCGAGGCGCACAAGAAAAATAGAAAGAATGAGAAAGTTTGAACGAGAAAGTTCGGATGAGTGTCATAGTGCCAAGTGCAGGTATTGTTAAAAAAGATAAGGTTACTTGGAGGATGGACATGCGTGTTGATCTGGGGCCATATTCTGAGAAAGATATCATCTTTTATGTTGAGAATGTTGGGAAAATGATAATAATTGTCGTAAAAAAACTCAAAATGCACAGAGCCAACACTTACCTTATGTCTCTTTTAAGTTTGATCACAGTCAGCGTGTGCAGATATTAACCAATGACACTTCCTAACTTTGATTTGTTATGGCATTTCAGATGACATCGTTTTCAGAATACCAGATCTAATGTCTGGGTAAATAATTGATGTATCTTCTTTAGATCACATACTCCAAAGAAGAGCAGGCGTTCACGAAGCAGGTCACGCTCAAGATCCAGGTCTACCTCCCGATCCAGATCCAAGTCCAGATCAAAGCGGAAACGACGATCTCGCTCCAGGAGTCGGTCCCGCAAGCGAAGATCGCGCTCTCGTGACCGCAAGGACCGTGATCGAGACCGCGACAGGGACAGGGATAGCGACAGACATAGCGACAGGCATAGGGACAAAGAGAGGGATAAGGAGAGGGAACGAGAGGAGCGAAAGAAGGAGAAAGAAGAGGAGGAACGCCAAAGGGAGAGACAGAAGGAAAGAGAAAAGAAGGGTCTTCCATCCATGAAGGATAAACATCTTAGTGGTGAGAAAAAAAATGCTGAGAATTGTTTTATTACCAATTTGTGATGCCTCCTCTTTCCTGTAGCAGTTGTGTTTACCTCTAAGCTTATTATTCGCTCATATTGTCCAGCAATTTTCCAACTGAATTTTGAATTCAAACTAAAAAAAATTAGTACCATTTAAATGACATCACTAGAGCTCTTATGAAGAAAAATTCAGAAAAAGAGAAAATTGAGAAAGATTTTTAAAAAGAAAAGTAAAAAATAGCAAGAAAGAGAAAAAGAAACAGAAAATGAGAACAACTAGAGAATGAGAGAATAAGTAAGGAAAAAAGAAAATGATAAATGGGGGGGGGGGGGGGACTCCATAGTTTGTAACTAGGCAGTTTCAGCCAAGTTTTAACTAGCTCCACAAGGTTTTATGAATTATATGGGCCCCGGTTTACACCCTGCTCTTTGCGAAACGTGTAGCATAATAACGTGCATAGGGTGTGGCTCACGTACATACAGGACCTCCATTTAACGTTCTGTTAACGTTCCTCTTCATGTGATAATACTGTAGTCCTCCAATTTTTTATATTTTGTCTTTTGTTTAACAGTGTGCAGTACAACGTTGTGGTTGGGTCGACTGGCTAAGAGCATTGCTGAGTCGGACATCAGAACACTTATTGCAGAATATGGAGAGATCATTTCAGTTGAGGTAGCTCATTAGTTTTTATCATCCAGGCCTGATAATTACCCGATTTAAATCGGTTTCCCAATTTTTTTTCCTGATTTTGTTGTGGTTTTGTTTTGTTTTTATTCCCCGATTCCTTATTTTCCAGATTTTCCCCCTATTTTTCTGATTTTTCCCTATTTCTCCTAATTTTCTTACTCAAAAGGAGGGGAATTTTGTTTGATGCCATTTTTTTCTCCCTGAATTCCTTTTTTTTGTCATACTCAATGGGTGGGTGGTTGAGGAAAAACTCACTATAACCCCTGATCATCATATGACTTTCTCCTATAGCAGAATTCGACACTAACAGGCGCCTGTGACAATGCATTTTCAGACCCAAAAAATGTCAAAATGTCTACATAGGACTCAAATAGATGCATGTAGACTCAAAAATTAATCCAAAGAAATTAGTTAGTTTGGAGACCTGCCTATAGAGCAATATGCCTGCAAAACTAGTGCGTTGATCTTTGTTTGTATCTGTTGCATTTTAGCTTGTAAATGTTGATAGTTTACAGTTTGGATGAAAGAGTCTCTCAATAAGAAACTTATGAATTTCGTGGCAGTGTAATGTTATGACATGAGCAACTTTATTCATAACACTTACAAATTTTCTCAAGTACTCACCTTAAAGGGATCCAGTAACTTTGTTTCAGATTCTGAAACAAAATCGTGGATTTAGCTCATGCTTCAATGATAATTATAAACCTTTAGGTCAGTCAGGAACCCCATGACTTTTACAAGCTGATCGCCTGTCTGATTATCAAGATATTTATGTTTGGAAATCGAAACCAAATTTTGCGTTTGCCTAACGGATTTCATAACACTACAGTCTATTGGGGAAAAGGAGTATGGTAAAACCGGTCACTCAAAGATTTTTACTTTTTTGAGGCACTTCTTGATCATTTTTAAGCACAATTTTGTTTAGGGCTTCAATATTACACCCTATCACAGACACTGACACACGTAGGGCCGTGCATCTCAGAGCTAACATTGTTAAACGATGCCTTTAACAAATGTAATGGGCCATTTTATAGCACATAGTACAAATGACCCCAAATATCCACAGATCTTTTTCTCATTGAGAAGTCCCACTTTATGCATTTTAGAATGATCACTGACAGAGTGGTGGAGGTGCCCTCATGAATACCTTTTGTTTGCCCTCTTGAGAAGAATACCTCCACCTGTGTTTCATTGAATGTCTCATTGGTGCATAAATGAATGACGATTGCTTATCTTTTATGAGCACACATCCACTCTTTGTCTCGGTGGGTTTTAAAATCTTGTACAATGACATTTCTCTGCCCTTGCGCAGAAATGGCTTATTCATAGAAGATTGGTTTTACTTTATGTTTCGGAAGAACAAGGAACATGATTATATGTCTTCTTAAGTTATACAAATTATGTATTGGTTATTCATCCCCATTTATCTTCCTGTCCTAATAAAGAACTTCTCGTATAACATAGAAATATCAATTTTGGCCGTAAATAGAAGTCTTTTATTTTTGGTACACAGATCATTGGGACTCGAGGATGTGCCTATGTGTGCATGGCAAAGAGACAAGAGGCACACAAAACTCTCAAGAAGATCAAAGATGTGAGACTTCATGGCAATAACTTGAAGGTGAGTGTAAGCCTGCAGTCCTGTCGTTGGAGAATAGAATTGTAATGGAGAACACAGTTCTATATCAACCGAGTCAGGACAGATGCACATGCATACTCATTCTTCCCAAGAACAGTTAATTTAAGGACTGGAACAGTCTCTTTCCCTTAATTGTAGCCTAACCTTCCTTAAATACTTTTAAATCTGTGATTAAAAAACAACTTAAAACCAGCACCTTAAGTTTGTGGCCGCACATGACAACACACCTCCAGTGTAAACACCTTTACAGCGTCTTTTGGAGGAATCCTACCAAGTACAAAGATGGATCCAGTTCAAATGTTAGTAATTTGAGCTCCAGTGTATGGATCGAACAACAAACAAACAAATAAATAAATAGACAACAATCAATGAAGCAGAATTAGCAAACTTGTTTCAGAATTGTGACAGATGGTATTCATTGCAAATTTTATGAAATAGGGCCCTGCAGAAAAGTGTTTAAAAAATATTTAAACCAACTCAGAGATAATATCAAGGTGCATGAACTTTTGAGTATTGCCTCACTCTACCTTGATTAGTCTCAGGTGCAAGCTATCTGAATATTGTACAAAGTCTAGATCATTTTGTCTGATAATGCAGGGCAGCATCTCAAGAAAGCATCATGTTTCAATGTTGAAGATATCATATTGAAAGGCTTGTTGTACTATCGACATGTGCCTCAATAGGATGTCGGGGAAACTGTATTTATAACGGTTTCATGAGATGCTGCTTAGGTTGCTGTCATTTTGCCTAACTCCAGTTCAATTCACCTTATTTAGGTTACTTAAATTTTGCCTAACTCCAGCTTAATTCACCTTAATCAGTTTACTTGAATATTGCCTAACTCCAGCTCAATGCACCTTATTCAGGTTACTTAAATTTTGCCTAACTCCAGCTTAATTCACCTTATTTAGGTTACTTGAATATTGCCTAACTCAAGTTCAATTCACCTTCTTCAGGTTACTTGCATATTGCCTAACTCAAGTTCAATTCACCTTATTCAGGTTACTTGAATATTGCGTAACTCAAGCTCAATTCACCTTATTCAGGTTACTTGAATATTGCCTAACTCCAGCTTAATTCACCTTAGTCAGGCTACTTGAATATTGCCTAACTCAAGCTCAATTCACCTTATTTAGGTTACTTGAGTATTGCCTAACTCAAGCTCAATTCACCTTATCAGGTTACTTGAATATTGCGTAACTCAAGCTCAATTCACATTATTCAGGTTACTTGAATTTTGCCTAACTCAAGCTCAATCACCTTATTCAGGATACTTGAATTTTGCCTAACTCAAGCTCAATTCACCTTAATCAGTTTACTTGAATATTGCCTAACTCCAGCTCAATGCACCTTATTCAGGTTACTTAAATTTTGCCTAACTCCAGCTTAATTCACCTTAGTCAGGCTACTTGAATATTGCCTAACTCAAGCTCAATTCACCTTATTTAGGTTACTTGAGTATTGCCTAACTCAAGCTCAATTCACCTTATCAGGTTACTTGAATATTGCGTAACTCAAGCTCAATTCACATTATTCAGGTTACTTGAATTTTGCCTAACTCAAGCTCAATCACCTTATTCAGGATACTTGAATTTTGCCTAACTCAAGCTCAATTCACCTTATTCAGGTTACTTGAATATTGCCTAACTCTAAGTTTGATTGGTTTGATGATACAGGTTGCCTGGGCTCTTGGTAAGGGTATGAAGGATGCTAACTACAAGGAATACTGGGACGTGGAAAAGGGTGTTAGTTACATCCCTTGGGACGAGCTGCCGTCCAGTGGTAACTACGAGGTCATTGCCCAAGGAGCCATGATTGATGAAGAGACCATGCCTCCAGAAGTCAAAGAAGGTTAGAATTATGATGGTGTTCTCTAATCAAAATGTGGGATGTTTCTTTGCAAACTAGTTACCTTACATAGTTTCACTGTGTACCATGAGGGCCCAAACATTTGGTTTCTTGTTTATACTTAAATATTCTCAAATACAAAGCAAGAAGATATCCAATTTTAAATTTTACTATGATAACAGTTCAGTGTTCACTTCGTCTAATTTGTTAACAGTGAAAGTCTCTTACTTCAGCACGATAACTATAACAAGTTTTAAAGGTACTATGTCCCTTTTGCAGGCCAAAAAAATGAAAAAGTTAAATTCCAATGGCATTTGAAAGATAATACTAATTTAGAACTCCCCTTAAAAAAATGGGGCTTGAAAATGTCTTTAACCCTTACTGTACTGGGCTATTTTGAGCACCCTCTGACTGGGGGGGGGGGGCCTGGGAGGCCCCCCCCCCCCCTATGATCTCGGCCGTCGATTGTCCGATGAACACGAAAATTTGCATGTTTGTAGATATTTACGTAAGGAACAAGATGGTATAATTAGTTTTTCCGAATATGCAAATTTTTGTCGTTGGCCTAATTAATTATGCAAAATGCGCTAATTTTATGCATTTTACAGAAAACGTGTCAAACTCCACTTTTTTAATGTTGAAACTCATTATTCATATGAAACTTCTTTTCTTACACAAAAAAGTTATTTTAATGTAATTAATAATGATAATTTATGCAAATTTTGATGCGATTTTTATTTTTTGTTTGTTTTTTTGATGACATGCGCATACTAATTGTTATGTAACGCCTTACAGGTATATCCGATTTCGACGAAAATGGTATCAAAATGTGCGTAAGACTTGAGGGAAAAAAGTCATGAAACGACAATTCAAAATTCCAAGCGGTTGCGGCGCAATCTCCGAAAATGTCGAGGGGGGGGCCTCCCAGGCCCCCCCCCCAGTACAGTAAGGGTTAAGTGGGAAAATAACCACTATTAGTTGTCACATAGACTTAGGAGCTACAGAGCCAATAAGTAATAGTCTTGATTTTCAGACCATTGTACCGCATGGTCGTACGTTTTATGCTGCGCAAGGATTCAATCAGTTTAATTTTGGCCATTACAAGAAGTGGTTTATTGATGTAGACAATCCTTACAGCTCATTTTATGTATGTTATTACCAAAGAAGAATACTGATAATAGTGTCTGACAGTGAAGTCTAGCAAGTAAACGGGTTTCCTTGCATAATTTGAATATAAGGACACTGCTAACGCTTAAATTTCACAGATAGGACATACATGACATATTCATAATTCCTGCAAAGTTCTACAGAATTTGAGGTTGGCTGCAAAAGGGACATAGTATCTTTAGATTTGACAAACTTGTGCTAGCAAACATCAGCCGAGCAATTGATTGGTATATCTAGGTATAGTCCAGTATATCTCTATTCTGAAAGGAGATTTTTTGTCAACAAATTTTAAATTGTTTTCTTTTGTTTTTGTTTCAGCCAAAGTGGCACATGCAGCAGCTCTGAAGGCAGCAGAAGAGGCCGCAGCTTCCGCCAGTGCGGCTGCTGCTGCCACCACCGTAGCACCTGCTCCACTGCCTCCTATGGCTGCAGTAGCCGCTGTCCCTGCACCCCCTCTACCAGGCATGCCCGTAATGATGCCAGGCCAGCCTTCCATCTCTGTAACACCAGGTGTCCTTCCAGCAGGCAGCCAGGTATCTGCCATGGCACCCATACCATCACTGATGCAACCCATGGGGACGCAGCCGCAGGTCGCCTCGACTGTCGCCGCTCCAGCAGCTGTTCCTGCACCCCACATGGTGCGCATGCCCGTCATGCCTGGTGGTGTCTTCCCACCGTTTGTTGGATTCGGTCAATTGGCCACTCAAGGTTACAGGTTCCCTCCAGGTTTTGTTCCAGGACAGCCACCACCAATGGGTGTGCCGCCTCCTGCAAGAATGATGCATCCATCGGGATTACCACCAGCCATGCAGCCTTCTATGCCGAACGTCAGTCAAGCAACGGGTGTTGGAGCAGTGCCTCAAGAAGCACAGAAACCACCACCAGGCATATCTCCTGGAGTCGCAGAGCCAAAGATTGAATCAAGAGATGATGCTACACCTGTGAATATTAGCATGGCAGGATTGACAGGCTCGATGGTTACATCGCAACCTTCATTTGTCATGACGGGTGGTATGAGACCTCGTTTCAACATACCAGGTTTAGTGCAACAGGGTTTGATTATGAACCCAGGGATGATGCCAGGACAAAGGATGCCTCCACCCAGAACAACCATGTTCCAACCTATGCCTTCCGCGGCGTCTATTACAGCAGCTTCTGTAGCAAATTCAATTCGTCCTATCCAGTCCTTGCTGAATAACGCAAATCTACTTGGTCTCACCCCACAGGCATTGGAAGCAATTCAGAAGACAGTTTCAGAGGCTACTGCAGTGAAGTCTGAACCTCCCAAGTTGCATGGCATTTTGAAGAATGCAAGACCACAACCTGTCCAGATGCGACCAGGAGTAGGGGTACCTCCTAGGCCTTTTCTTGTACCTGGTATTAGAGGAATGAGACCAGTAGGTCTTGCTGCACTACCAAACTCTGGCCAGGGAGATAACCAACAATTAGGAGCTGAACCTAAAGATGCCTCGGCGGTTGGACAACCAGATAGGCAAGACAAACCCAATTTGCCAGAAATGGGAGGGAGTATGGGTCCTCGACCTGGAATGCCAGATAGGCAAGGGCTTGGAAATCGTGGAGCAGTTCGAGGAAACTCTGATAGAGGAGCTGGTGAGAAGTCTGATGATCAGGAAGTTGGCCTAGAAAAGTTGCAGATGATGTTTGGGGATCGACCTGGTTTGAGACCAGATATGGCAGGTATGCAAAGATTCCGACTTCCCGGACCTGGAATGCAAGCAAGACCAATGAGGCCAGAGTTTGGAGATGTCAATAGATTTGCTGGTCCTGCACTACGTATGTTGCGTCCTATGCTTGGGCAGCAAATGATGCACCGAGGAATCCCCCCGGGTATGCAGATCCGTGTAGGTCCACCTATGCAGAATGTAAGAATGGCTGGTCCATCTGGAGGAGTCCAGTACCCTCCAAACAGTGGAATGCGTATGCCACCTCCAGGGATGGGGAATCCTCGAGGACCCCTTCCAGGTATGATGCGCCCACAAGGTATGCCTCCCCCAAATCAAGGTTTGCCTCCTACCAATCAAGGAATGCCACAGCCAAACCAAGGAATGCCACCATCAAACCAAGGAATGCCACAACCAAACCAAGGTATGCCACAACCAAACCAAGGAATGCCACCATCAAATAAAGGAATGCCTCCATCAAACCAAGGAATACTTCCTGACATGAATGACCCACCCAAGAGGCCAGGACAAAATGTACCACCTCTATTACCTGACAAGCCTGAAGGACAAAATAGAAGAGAAGAAGATCTAAGAAGACAGAGTGGGGCACCTAGTAGATGGAGTAATGCTGCACCAGATGAAGGCAATAAATTCCCAAGTCGCTGGCAAGATGGAAACCAACCAGAATGGAGAAACAGGAACAGAGGCAGTAATGACCAGGGTGGAAGAGATGGCCAAGGTGGAAGAGATGGCCCGTCTGGAGCAGGGTTTGGCAGAGATGTTGACATGAGGATGAATGAGGGACCACGAGATAGAGAATTCCGTCGTCCCGAGGAAGGGGATAACCAAGGAAGGGACTGGAGAAGAGATCGTGGTGATCGGGATGATAGATTTAACCGCGATAGAGATGATCGTTATTCACGGCATGATCGCGATTCTGATAAAGAAAAAGAGAGGGACCGTGGTTGGCAAGATCGTGAGAGAGACCGCAATCGTGATCGTGACAGAGGGCGGGATAGAGATAGAGACCGCGAAGGCAATAGGGATTGGCGTGACCGTGGGGATAGAGAAAGAGATTATCGCAGAGACAGGAACAGAGAGAGGGATAGTGGACGAGAAGCCCCTCCCGGAGATTCAGCAGAATGGAAACCCCCTGGTAAGGAGCCACCTCCTCAAAGCACTGAAGCAGATCAAAGCACCAGTGCTGAAGGAGCCGTCCCAGATGCCTCTGCCTCTGCTCCTGGACTTCCTCAGGAGGCTATCATGAAACCATCTGATACTCCACAGGCTATGCTTCCTGCCCAGCCATTTGAGGCTGCAGAGCCGAGACAACCATCCTTCGAAGAAGAAGACAGCTACGAACCCGACAAACCAACCGAAGATATCGAGCCAGCTTATCCAGAAATGTCCTCTGCAGCCATTCCTCCATCGGTTCCATCACCAGAAGAACCAATGGAAGACTTAGGAGGAGCTCCTGGTGATGTTCCTGGTGTTGCTGACATGCCTCAGGAGCCTGTTGATGACAGTACTAAGCCTGAACCAGCTAGACCATACCCAGAATCTCCAGTTCATGAAGAAGCAGCCCCTCAATCTCCAGACCTTGGCATGCCAGCATCGCCAGACATGCCCCAGGCTGCAGCCGAACCTGCCCCTACTGAAACTGCCCAAGTGGAAAGCGGCCAAAGCAAACCTGAAGAAGCTGGACAATCGGAAGCGGAAGAGAACCCAGAAGAATCTTGAACTCTTCTTGACCGTGCAAAAAGTGCCAATGATTCAACTATTTCATAGTTCACCTATATGCACTGTTCACCTTTGCCAAGTGACTGACTTACCTCTCCATTGTAGACACTGTAATAAGTGTGAGGTGGTTTACGTTAAAAGCACAAGGTGTTTTTGTTTGCATCTCGTCAGGTTTTCTCAAAGAATATTAAGATCTCTCGAGGGATTAAAGACATCATCCTTTCATCGATGTGTTTTTGTGATATGTCAGTAATTTGTAATATACATACCTGGTATAAATTGTCCTAAAATAAACTTTACAAAGTTATGGAATTGAGCAACATCATGTAGCATTTCATGAAATAACTTATTTGTATTCATGAATAATTCTCCTTTAAAACTCAAATATTGCATACTTGTATTACAAGTCCAAACATTCTAAACTGTTCATTTTAAAAGAAATTCCTTTTTTTTTCTCAAGTGAGATAATTTTGCTAATTAATGTGTAAGATGCAAAGGAAAGTTAATCATTCTTGCACAGGACCCAATGAATTGTTAACGTGTACGAATGACTAAACCACATTTGCTCTTGATGCAAGGGGATCCATTTACTATACTTCAGTCAAACTATGAGCTTCAAATATTAATTCTACAAATAGAAGTAATATGATATGGTTGATTTTGATTTGGCTGTGAAATGTTCAAACTGTTCATGAAATATCTATATTTTTGTCTCTATTGTAATTCTTGAAGAATATAATTACTTTTCAAATTATAAATTTACTGTACTTTTACAAACCATGGTAAAAAAGTTATCAATTTAGATGAAATTCTTGATATGTTGTCTTCGGCTTAAAGGGGTAGTTCAGTTCTGTTGCAGAGGGCGCTTCACAAAATATTTTTTTTGTGAGATAATGAAAAACTGAGTGTCAAATTTGAAAGAACATACAATTTAAATGACAAAATCATCTTTGCTTGATCATAGCAATTTTAGGTCTTGAAAGGGCACTAGAAACGTTATAGATCAGATTAAGAGCAATAAAAAACCATGCACTTTGAAGAAATTTGCGGTCTGAAAACAGAACTCAACTATCCGTTTAAGTTGAATGGAATTTTTTTGGATTTAGGATGTGATGTCATTTTTAATCTTGAAGGTTCTTTTGACAATATTTAAAAGCTAGCTCATGGTTGGTTAGTTCATATATCTAATCTAAATAATGGAGACAAACACTGAAAAGAAAAATAATCACTTTTATTTTCTACTCTTGAGTATACCTAGAAATTGTACTAAAAACTCACAGCGATTATATCTTAAATTCAAAATTACATTCTTTGGTCAATGCTTATTGGTTTGTAAGTTTCTTGTGAGACACAGATCGTCATTCCGTTTTGTTACCTCTACATAATCGGATCTTAACCTTTATTTGATTTGGCTTTACGGATACAAAGAGATTTTTATTGACAGCTATAGACAGTTATCTGTCACTTTTGTTACGTGCACAAATTTGTTGTAGTCCCAGGAATTACATTTTAAGGAGTGAGCACCAGTTTCCTAATAATTTTTGGTCCTCTGAAATATTTAATTACTATGATGCAATCATGTTACGAGTCAATCTTATTGATAGAGAATGTATATATTTGTTTCTCCCCAAGTAGACTTGTTTATTTTATGAGAAAACCTGATGAGGCTTGCTGGTGATGAGAGCGATGTCTGTTGCCAATTTGATAATCACTCCAGGAAATTGTTCGTAACTTATCTAATGCCCTTCATGAGGATATGAATTTGATATCCAACATAGCGACAGCCATATCGCAACCCATTTTTTATTCCAAAATGATGGCATTAGCTCTCATCACCAGCAAGCTGTTGTCATAACCATGCAGGATGTCAAATGTTGAAGGATATATTTCTTTAAAGTTACTCTTTAAAAGTGCAAATAAAGATAGTATTTTCGCAATTTTTTAATGAAACAATACCGGTCTGCACATCTTAGTGTAATCCTTCCATCTCGGTTGTTTTCCTTTTTTAATTTTTTTTAACTACCTTATTTGCTAACTCGTATTCCAAAGAGTTGTTTCGGTTAGGACATAAAAGCATTTTTCTATGGGAGAGAATGATAAGAATAGCTTGAATAGTTATGGCTTTTAAATTGCTTTATATATAGTGACACATATAGTGTATGCTTCAAAGCATTTCTCTCCTTTGTGTGAAAATTTGATTTTGATACAGAAAGAAGACGGGATAGATTTTGATTTGAATGAAAGACAAAATATAATCACCCCTCAAACCCAAAATACTTGAGCAAATACATGTAAATACTGATCAGGAGGGGATTGAGAATAATGTTATTTGGCCACAGTTTTGATTACTTTTCCCCAAAAGATGGATGTTAATTAGTGATTTGACTACGTGTATATACTTGCATATTGTTATTGAATCATGTTTTCCAAGATTTTGGCATGTTTGATGGTAAATTAACTGCTAATACATTGCATCTGTAGATAAGGTAAAATATTGTAACAATAATGAATGTGTAGAGAAAGATGTACATAAATGGTCTTAACCAAGACCCAACGATGGAACCGGCCTCAACAGAGGCCCAGCGTTGGAATAGATCTCAACAGAGATCCAACGTTGGAACAGGTCTTAACAAAGACCCAACGTTGGAACAGGTCTTAACAAAGACCCAACGTTGGAACTGGTCTTAACAAAGACCCAACGTTGGAAGCGCACATAGGTCTTAACTGAGACCCAACGTTGGAACAGGTCTTAACAAAGATCCAACGATGGAAGCGCATTAGGTCTTAACTGAGACCCAACGTTGGAACCAAACGGCTTCAAACTGAAGTCCACCGTTGGATTTGGTCTTCACTAAGACCCAACGATGGACCATGACTTGAACTAAACTTAAAGAACATTCAGGTAACTCCCTTGCCTCTAACGTAGGCAAGGGAACCAGTTCTGAATGATTATTTTATTTTGTCATTTCCAGTATATATATGTTATTACTTTGTACATATTTATTTCGCACTGATTTCTTTGTCGTTAAAGAGGGATTTAATCACTTGGGCTTAAAGATTGGTAATGTGTTCTGCAGTGCGTACTTCTTTCAAAATTGATTTTCCAAATTGGATGTACATGTACAATTTTTATTTCATGGGCTAAATGTGCATGCATCTTATTTAGAAGAGAAAGAAGTATTGAGTGGGTTTGGGATAACTGGGATATGTACATGTATGTAAGTTTCAAATTTGTGCTCGATGTTAGGTGATTTTATCCCTTTTTCACAACATTTGATTTCAAAGACATTTCAATGTAAATATAGCTGTGATGCAGAGACTTCTAGACAATTGCTTCAATATATATTCATTTATTGAAACAGTAAAAAAAAAATGTTAATTTGGTTTAAGACTAATGTATACTTATTAGGTATGGAAATTGAGTAAAACAAATGTGCTAGAGTTAAACCGTTAATCTAGTTATTAAAAGATTATGACTTGAAACTTCTCTCTGGCACCATATTTCTGTTAAAAGATAAGGGCCAAGATTGGTGTTGGAATTCTCTGTTGAGCAAATAAAACCTGTTTCTTGAGTTTGTGTTTAGTCGATTAGATGTTTACATATTGGTGAATTAAACGAGTGGATAGTACATTTCCCCCATATTCTGATTTGTATTGGTATTTGTGTGAAACTTTCATTTTTAGAACAGCTAGGTGGGTGCATCGATCGATGGACATTTTTTTGCAGGCAAGTACATTATACTGGAACAAGAAGGGGGGGGGGGTAGGAAATGCATGCAGTACTAACATCGTATACATGTATAACAATACACCCCATTTCCATAAAATATGTGCAAAGAAATACATACCGGTACACCCCATAACCATCATGGGTAGACCATTTAGGACCAACCCCCCTCCACTAAAATCCTGATCACCCTCCCAAGGGTGGAGGTACCCCTATATTCCTAATTAGGTTTGTTTTTCAAGCAGGTGGGGGGGGGGGGGGTAGTATCACTGCCCCGACCCCTCTGAAAATCAAATTGGTAATTAAATCCTGGAACCACACTGTATATATGGCCCTCCCATTTGTTGGGGGGGGGGGGACACATTTTAATCCTTATAATCACAGAGAGAGGTTTGGAAGGTAGTTTGAAAAGGTATATCAATTGTTTGGCCTCGGGGAGGGGGGGGGGATTATTACACATTTTGTAGGTACTCTTAGTTTCACCGATGTGCTCTACTGGGATTTGCATCCAATGTTTTCCACATTATTTACATGTAGTATAGGCATAGCTGCCGACCATTCCTATTTGTTTGCCTACAAAAATATATTGTTTGGAACCCTAGATTGAGTTGATTCCTTGCTTTATCAGAACTTTTCTGTGTGAGAATTATACAAAACAGACTGGTTTCCTAATTTTACCTTGAGAGATCCTATTTTTAGCTGTGAAATTGGTTTGCAGGTATAGTATTCAGTGGCAAAATTAGGGCCCACATAAAGGATTAATCACTAGGATATATACCATATACCCCACCCCCTTCTTTCTGCTAATTAAAATAGGGTCCTCTAAGATTTTCCCAGATCTCAATATATTTTTGAGTCAATTATAGCAGACAATTTCTTTGCCCGATTGACGGCTCCTTCCCTCCACAATTTTTTGAATATTATTTATTAAAAAAATAAATCGGTACATGGGTTTATACTAAACTGACATCTACATGTACATTGTTTAGGTATATGTAGAGAATCTGATTGCAGTTCCGTATTCGGCTTATTTAAATAAGGAATTAAAAAAAAAAAGTGTCACATGTGCACCTAGGGAGTCTTTTCCAAGTGTTATGGAATGTCATTACCTGAGAATTTTCAATTATAAAAAAAAAAAGGAACATGGAAATTGTTATCAAAATCGATCAACTAAATATGATATAAAATGAGGTACTTTCAAAACGGTCGTTTCCTATTACATTCATCAAATTCTGAATGTAAAGCTTTATACAGAATGACCAAAACTTATTATTTTAAGTCCTTGTGGAACAAACATCCATACTTCATTGTCATAAATTTGATCAATGGTTGAAATTAAGGATCCCCAAATGTTGTGGAAATATCTCACATTAGTAAAAGCATGTATATCATGTCATTAATTTGTAGATAAACATTAAAATGTCTCTAATATTCTTTATTCAAAACAAAATTCTCTGGACATGTCATTCCTCAATGCATGGAATTGACACGATAACATTCCTGAAGAGCTATGTTCACAGAGCAGCACGCATTAAATTGAGATCTGACAAAATGCCTGGGGGAGGGGCACTTCATGATGGGATTTTCATAAATTTGTTACCACAAATGCACAGATTGACATAAGCGAGTGCCTAGGACATGCACAATAACCACCCCCCCCCCCCCCCCACAACTTTCAAAATTCTAACTTCAGCTCTTTTAGTTCATGCATGTAGGCCCCCATAAATTTCAAAACCCCCTGATAAGATTTTGTGGAGCCCAAACAATATATTTTAAAGTTTATGTTGGGAGTGGTGAGATAGCATTTTGAGAGGAACCCATGTGTACACATAGTACTATAAAGTACATGCCATTTCAAAAACACTCTTAACAATTGGAACTCTTACATCACAAGCTCGTACAAAGTTGCAAAATATTATAGGTAATACAAAGTTTTGGTATGGGGTTATGAATTTGGTTTGAATGAACATGTTGGAAGCATAAGCGATCCTACAATATTCAGTGATCGTTGTTGCGGTTGAAATCGAGTCAAGTTATGGAATTGTAAAATCGACAGATTAACTATTCCAGTTTAGAAATTGTATATCACAACTACATAGTTCGAGATTTTCGTGTTCGCAGCTACTATTATACGGCCATAGGCACTATTTAAAACTATTTAAAATTTACAGGGGGGGGGGGGGACCAGTAAATTGTTATATTCAATTTTTCTCGAAAGCAGAATTGTTTTAGGGGCTAAATTTTCTAGCGCTTATAATACATCCACAGGGGCATCCAAATATATCAAAATTGTAAAGAATCGCTATCCTATAATCCACCCAATTTCAAAATTTCCAAAACTTTGTATTACCTGAAATTCACACCAAATTTACAACGGCACTTCCACCACAGAATCCATACACAAAGAGTCCACAAACGGTATGCTGTCTATCCCTTAAAATACTATATTCATTTTTAAAGTCAACATAATTCTTGTGCAACATGCTACGGAGCTTGGCTCACAATATTCTGTACGTTAGGTTCGTAATCAAGGCGACATTTTAAAGTGCCAAAATAATTTTTTTAATTCCCTTTAAAGTCTCTGGAAAAGACATCTGACAAAGAGGTGCTTAATCTGGCAAACAATGACATGGCTCTCCATTAAAGTGGCAGGAAAGTTCCACATGAATCACAAGGTTAGATACAGTAAATTACATTAATAAGTTGCCTTCTTTGGAAAAATTGCATCATACACGACAGTACTTTAATCATTTGTTTTAAGACTACACAAATAGCTCTACAACATTATTTATCTTATGCAGGACAATTATAATACTTGCATACAAATTAACTTTAATATCCTCAAAAGTACATGTAATGTAATTTGAGGGCCTGAGGTGCGTTCCTTCATATCCTCCTATAAAAAAAGTAATGCCTTCTGCATCGTCCTACAGAGATAAATCTAGCAACTTGTACGTACATGTGGTAGAAAACTGTCGTTATTTGATGGTTTGAGGAAAACAAATCCTTCAACTTTAAAGTTTGGCTTATTCCCGCCAACAACTCTGACACGTGAATTGCGAAATAAGGCCAAATTATCAGGATTGTATCTGACAAATTTGGCTTCCACAATCTTTGCTCAAAAGATATCATATTCACCACTACAAATGATTATGAAAAATATGATTCCCAAAACCTTTGCTCATAGCGATATCATTTTCAGCTTGATTGTTAATGAAAAATTTGCCTTCCGCACTCACTTCTCATATCAATTGTACCACCACGATCAGCTGTTATATATGTGAGAAACACAAGGCAGTAAAACAAAAATTGCCAGTGTGCAGGAGCTGCATTAATCAGTATAGCATTCTGCTTATAATAATAGTTATAATAATAACCTTTACTTATATATGCTGAACCATTGTAACATTATTTGATAAATTTTACCCCTCACCGATGCACTACACTATGGTAATTTTGACAACTCCTTCAAAAATATTGATTTCAACACAAATATTAACTACATAATTGGTAGTACAAAAAATAATTGTGCAGTAAAACTGGCTTAATCACTTTCTACAAACAAAATTTCAATGGTCCTACATATACATATATCAAACATAATCACTTTCTACAAACAAAATTTAAGTGGTCATACATATATTAATGATTACACTTGGTAGTGAATGTTTGAGCGGTGTTCAGAGTCGAGGGGCATCTAGTCAAGCCTGGATGCCGATCACTCCGCATGCAAGACGTCCTCCTGCATTACCAGTCGTCTTGCTGAACTTGTGGCCACCTTGCCCCAAGTCATCAACATCAGCATGCACCTAAATGGTTTGATAGAAAAAATGTTGATTATTTATTTATTTATTTATTTCTAATCTTATCTAATGGTTTGATAGAGAGAATGTAGATTATTTATTTCTAATCTTATCTAATCTAATCTAATGGTTTGATGGAGAGAATGTGGATTATTTATTTATTTATTCATTTGGTTATTTATTTCTAATCTTTTGTCAAGGTAGCCCATTTACCAATAAGTAGTGGTCTTCCAAGGGGCCCTGAATAAACATGAACATATTTACATCATCATTATACACATGAACCGACCATTTCATGCAATTTGTGACTTTTCATGCCAAATTAACTGAGTTCTGTGTTATAAGATACAGAAATGTGACGCATATTACACTTGACATCATAATCGGTTGATATGAAATATGTTTAGTTGTTACACATGGAGTGAGAAGGCCGGAGTACCAGCATAAACCTGCTTCAGAATGACTTTATTCTCATTGCATATCAATGTAGGTAAGTTGTTGATCATCATTAGCAGTATGGCTTTAATATATCTCGTCACTGCAGTGGCAGATCCAGGATTCTCTGGTTGGATTGGAAGGGGGGTACAGTTTTGGCTACAAGTCTCTAACAAACAAATACAAAAAAGATTGACATCGTAAAAAAAAAGTCTGACCCATGATGCCCTTTTCCCTTTTTTTCCCCTTCTTGTTATTCTTCCCTTCCCCAATTCTGAAACAAAATCCTGGATTAAGCTCATGCTGCAGAGCTGCCAACCTCCAGAACAGAAAATCAGTAATCACAAGGCTCAAAATCAGTAATTTTGGGTATAAATCAGTAATTTCCTATGCGGCGCTATGACTCT
This sequence comes from Strongylocentrotus droebachiensis, assembly GCA_035222895.1. Lineage (NCBI taxonomy): Eukaryota > Metazoa > Echinodermata > Echinoidea > Camarodonta > Strongylocentrotidae > Strongylocentrotus > Strongylocentrotus droebachiensis. The sequence goes on from JAVYIG010012582.1 coordinate 29,787, forward strand.
AATAAAAACGGCACGCCAACATTGCACAGACACATGATTATCTGAAATTTTGGGTGATTTTACTCACACAAAGTTGTTAAATAATGAGTTTCATATCATCACAACACAGTCTTCCAGGAAAAATGGGGAAAAAAAAAAATATATAACAAAAAAAAAAAAAAAAAAAAAGTAAAAAAAAAAAAAGTAAAAAAAAAAAAAAAAAAAAAAAAAAAAAAAAAAAAAAATCCGTAATTTTAAACAACATTCCGTAATGGTCGTTAATTTCCGTACCAATTACGGGAAATCCGTACTAGTTGGCAGCTCTGATGCTGTAATTATAATTATAAACCTTTAGGTCAGTCAGGAATCCCATGTCTTTTACAAGCTGATCGCCTGTCCAATTATCAAGATATTTATGATATGAATTAATTTCATTTGCCGTTTTCTTAATGGTTTATAAAACACTACAGTTTATTGGGGGAAAATGAGTATTGTAAAACCGGTTACTCATGATTATTTGAACTTCTTGAAGTGCAATTTCAATATTACACCATATCACAGACACTGATAACACGTAGGGCCATGCATCTTAGATTCAACATTGTTAAAAGATGCTTTTAATACATGCAAATATGATGTAGGCTTTTAATCAGAGTCTTAGAATATATTTTTGTTTTAATAGTGCACCTGTAGGTAGACATTGAAAAGGAGATCAAGGCAAACGGAATGATATTTCTCAAAGCAGTAGTAAGACTGAAGATCAAATAAAGACCAGGGGGTGTTTCACAAAGATTCTAAGTCAAACTTAACTCTTAAGTTCGACTTAAATATTATGGAGAGCCATTTGTAGTCTTATAATGAAATATGTTCAAGAGCAAAAATTCAAGTATTTTAGACTTTTCATAAATTCCACATGAAGAACATGAAATCTCCCATGATAATAGAAAATATGAATGATTTGAGTCAACATTTTATGCCTTTTAAAATAACTTTTACTAAATATTTTCAAGGATGCTAATGGCTTTCTATAATTGTTAAATCTAACTTCAAGTTAGGATCTTTGTGAAACACCCCCCATATAACGAAGCTTACCACTACTGCACGTCCAATGATGGATTGTGGTCCAGAGAGGGAGAGGAGTTTGTCGGAGAGGTTCACTTCAACTTTACCAGAGGCATCTGCTGTAACGTTTCCAAGATCACCAACATGTCTGGAGAACAAAGGCAAGAACAACATAACATTATATAGATGACAGCTTCTTAAAGGGATCCGGTAACTTTGTCTCAGATTCTGAAACAAAATTCTGGATTTAGCTCATGATGCAATGATAATTATAAACCTTTAGGTCAGTCAGGAACCCCATGACTTTTACAAGCCGATCGTCTGTCTGATTATCAAGATATTTATGATTGGAATTAAAAAATTTGAAAACCGTTCGCCTAACACTACAGTCTATTGGGGAAAACAAGTATGGTAAAACCGGTCACTCAAAGATTTTTACTTTTTTGAGGCACTTCTTGATCATTTTGAAGCACAATTTTTTTAGGGCTTCAATATTACACCATATCACAGACACTGAGAACACGTAGGGCCATGAATCTCAGATTTAATATTGTTAAACGATGCCTTTAATACTCATTCAGATATGATGCACATAATGCGCAGCTTTTTTGTTATTAGAACGTTTAGGGTTACCGTTTGTATGCTTTTATACTATGATCTACGGGTATAGTGTTCATTACACTAGGTTGAAAGTATAAAAATGGGGCCAGTCACCACGAAATGAGTCCAGTGTCGCATTAGGCTCAATCGTAGTAATAGCGATGTATAGTGTGTATGTACTGAAAATTGACCCACCTACCACGTTTAAGATTTTTCCAAAAATCGACTTATTAATGTCTTGTAGTTTATGTCCCCAGAGCTTAGGTCACAAAAATATCTCCTAACATTTTTTGGCAAATAATATAGGCTATGTAATCTGAAATTATCACGAAAATGATGCATTTCTCAAAACTGGGTAATCCCATTGTTTATAAAGTCCAATTAGGTTTTTGTTCATATTTCTGGATATAATTTATCAATTTTAATGTGTGGCCCCTTAATTTAAAGCTTACTTAATGTAGATTCATATAATACTTAAAAACAGGAATACAAATTTTGACCAACTGGACTCATTTCGTGGTGACAGGCCCCAAATGGGAATGGTTGGCGGCTATGTACCTGCCTCTACCGTGTTCTACAATGTCACACAAACTCAAAAGTTCTTAGTGTTTCAAATCGAGATGTTTAGTCTATTTCCCATCATTCTGGCTCATTCAGAGCGCAAAAAAAAAGTCGCCAGGTTTTCACCACATGTAAATGAATTACGACTGTGCGCACCAGAGGTCCGGTACGTATTCACTGAGCTCTGTGTTATAAGGTACCGGTACAGAGATTTGACCATATCACACTTTAAGTAATTAAAAAACTGCAGGGGAGGGGGGGGGGGGAGGGAGGGGGAGGGAGGGGGGAGGGAGAGGGAGGGGGGGATGCAGTTTTGACTACAACTTTCTCTAACAATTTTTTTTGTTAAAGGTTGACATAAAACAGTGACCCATAGATTCTCATTTCCCTTCATTTTCATTCCTTTCACCCCCCCCCCCTCACCCTCTGCTCTGCCATTGAGGGCAATCTTTAGTCTTGAGTTCTGTTCAAGATGATCAATGAAATTTCAGAATCAATCCAAATTTACGCTGAATATTCAAAACTACAAATTAACAATTTCCAACACAAATTTAGTAGATATGCCTGAGACAAATTCTCTTCATCAGCTCACCTCTCTTCGTCTGCGGGTGCTCCATGTTCCTTGCCAAAGGGATTGAAGTGACCTCCGGCAGACACACAACCTGTTATAAATGAGAATCATAAATCAACAATTAACGTCTATCCCAAATATCTTTAAAAAAAAAGAGGTTTATCTGACTAAGCGAATACTCTGCAAAACAGTTCAAAGTAAATTTCACAGAATATCAAGTTATCAACCCATATTTATTCTCCAAATTCAAAATATGTTTATGATTGATTGTTTGATAAGTAAGATATAATGTACAATTTTTTCATCAAAATAAACAATGAAAGCAATTATTCAGGGGTACCTTCTACCAATTCTACACAATGCCTGAACTCAATATTAAGGTCTGTCAATAATTCAAAATTGCTTTTCAGAACATCCCTACAAGAATTTAGGCTCGATGCAACATCATCTGTCATTCGTACAGTATGTTTAACTTAGTGAAATATACACCACAAGGCCCCATTCCAAAAAGATTTATAAGGGAGTCTTTCCTGCGTCTCTTTGAACAATGGGATGCATCCAGCCAATCAACAATCACCTTTAGTTTTACATGTTATGTCCGGAACAGATATGAGATGATACTTGCCTGGAGTACCTACAGCGAATCTTTAAAATCATTTAAAATATGATATTCATATATCTATCATATATATAATATATCTCCTTTACAACAAACAAATTGCAGGAAAAATGTGTGTACAGGTTAAATGCTTAATACAATCATGAACAAATCTATTGAGTCAGTGGGCGAATTCTGGGGGGGGGGGGGGCAAAGCACAAGGGGCATGTACCCCCTAAAAGAAAGTCAAAGAAACTTGGATTTATTGCAAATACAAATAAATTGTGGTGATTACCATTAGTGTAGTCTCCAAACTGATGGATGTGGAAGCCATGTTGACCAGGTGCAAGGCCAGTCACTTCACCTTTCACACTTACTGAATTACTCTGAAAAGAAAAAAACAAAAACAAAAAAGGCATAGTTAGTTATTCATTTATCAATTAGAGAAAAGGTTCTGGGAGAGGTGAAAAATAGTTTGTGAGAATTTTCATTGTTTTTATGTTAAGTGTGTGCAAGAATATCATAGGAAAGGTGTCCCCTGGAAGGCATTGATCTTCGTATGAGCAAATATTTCAAATATGACAAGAAATAATGTAAGTGTTTGGAATAAACTTTATGCCATATATGTTTATGTATTCCCATATACAAAATTCTACTACAGTGCATTGTGTGAAGTAAGATTGGGTAAATTTCCTTTAATTCTGATGATTCCAAAACGTTCCAGTACACATGACATCAGTAGTTTTGTGCTACATTACCAGTGGCAGTAAACAACCTTCTCCAATTCGTTGCTACCGTCACAAATGTACATACCGTATACCGGTACATGTACAAATGCTGGTATGGGGGGGGGGGGGGGGGTCATGGGCAGTAGGCAGACCTGCCTGGTGCCTGGCATGCCTGCATCTTTTTCTACTGAGAGAGCAACTTCAACTATATTCAATATTAAAGAGGCCAATCAGTCAGTTTCATTCTTATGATTAGACCATTTCTATAATTAAGATTCTTCTGTATAATTACAAAATTATGTAAGCGTGTAACTTTCAGCAATTCTGAGTCAATTTTCTATATATTTGATGATCCTGAAACCTTCCAGTAAACATGGTAGTACGGTATGTGTAATGTACATGCAATGTACTACACATACATAACAAGCTCAAGACCATCAGAAAAAAGGGGGGATGGGCAAAGAGCGATTTGGTTCTGGAAGCCTTCAAATGAGATATGAAGAAAATTAAATTTAACAAAACACCTGGAATGTCTCTGGTTTAAAAAATAAAGAGGACGGATCCTACAAGTACATGTAAGTGGGAAAATCTCATTATTTTATGCACAGAGTAAAAGCAGCTTTGGAAAAACAGCCCAGTCCTGTTTCAATTCAAGTAATTTTTCAGTGTGGAACCGTGTTGAACGTGTACATGAACCCACCACACAAGACTTGAATCACTGTTACACAGATGTCTCCTAGTCCTAATTCAATCAATTATGTCTTCATAACACGCATTTTTAACAGCAGGTTCACACACTCTATGTACACCACAACCTGAGAGAAAAATACTGGAGACAATGATTTGAAGACATACATGTAGTTGAGTTCTTGTAAAAGTGAAACAATATTTTATGTCAGTTTGGTAGAATAACGTAATCCCCTGAAAATGATTTTTGAAATTGTGTGATATAACAGTACACTTATGATGAGACAGCACATCCAATGCATTTCGGAGACAAGTCAGTCTACTAATCACATATTCATTAAAGGGCTAGTCCACTCCAAAAATAACTTACTTTCAATAAAAGCAGAATAATTAGACAAGCCAATCAAAAACAAAGTTTGAACAAAATCGGATAACTAATAAGAAAGTTATGAATGTTTAATGACATGAACAATTTAGAAAATCACAAGAAAAATTGAACTCACTCTTGGGTTTGTGACGTAATTGCCTCACTACCGGTATTCCAAATTGTTTTCTTTATATTGATATTACAAATTTTCAATTTTCCACCTAAAATTCTTATTTTCTCACACCAACATCCAAGTTATATTGATATTAATATGTTTTTGTGTGGATGCACTAATATAGAGTCATTTTTTTCAGTTAAATCATGAAAAGTGTGAATTTTGATAAAACTTTTTATATAACTATCAATGATTATGAATTATAGTAGTTCATAAAAGATTTGGTGAAATGACACGCACACATTATGATACAAATCATATACCTGGGTAACCTAAGCAAAGGCATGGGGATATCAAGTTTTGGGGAATAAAAACAGATAATAATGGGATAAAAATATATAAAGCAATTGATAAATAGTGAGGCAATGACGACACATGCTGATAACTGAATTTGCTTTTTTATTAGTGATTTTCTAAGTTCCATAGTTTTCTATACTTAATTTTTTTTCTCGCAACTTCCTTATTAGTTATCTGATTTTTTTCAAATTTAGTTTTCTCCGTTTCTCTTGTTATTTTGCATCTATTAAAAGCAAGTTTAGGAGTGGACTTGGCCTTAAAGTATATGATGGGAAGTTGGCAACAGAAAAGTCTTGATGGCCGACATGAACTTTGTCATAGACTTGGCACTCCTGGAAGATTGCGGAAGGGTAATCAACAGCTAGGTACAAAGAAGTAGAAGGCTCTGTTGGCCCAAGCTGTGCTTCTAGGAGCGTATACTATGTAAGTAAAGCTTGATCGTTTGATATGAAATGTGTTTAGTTGGTTATACATGGGCAATGTCACGGTAATGGAATAAAATTCCAGAGAGTTTTTGGCTCTATTTTTGTAATACTGTAGACAGGTGGTTAGACCTAGCTGATTATCAATCTTTTAAAATTATCGTTATCTGCACCTGTTACTGTTAGCAAATCCATATAATTTTATTTTTTATTTTACTACATTCGGAACACCCCAGGACCAGCAGTGTGTCGAAAACCGTACAAACGGAATTACGGCAGAAAATTTGGGTTATTTTTTTCAAAAACTTTGAAAAGAATTCGTCTGAAATCTGCAGCCGATTGGGGGTGAAGTAAAGCTAATAAATGTCAGTAAAGCTTGATCGTTTGATATGAAATATATTTAGTTGGTTATACATAACTAGCTATTGATAGGGTGTCTGATCGCGCACCCGATGTTGTGTGCTAAAATTCTTCCCATAGAGATTGCACGCATCCCTATGCGGTCTACGTGCATTACGCGACCATGCAAAAAAAGTCAAGTTTTTTTTTTCAATTCGAACTTCAAACCTTTATCTGTTGTGATCCTGAAGGTGATACTCAATAAATGAGGTGTCATTTGAAAGAGCAGGTGAATTCCAATATTTCCAAAGGGCGTTGCCTCGAAATTCTAAAAATATCTTGGTCAAAACAGCGATTCAAACATTGTGTCCTGGCTAACTCCGAGGTTTGTCACTTTTGAGATATGACGCCCCGATCGATAAGTAGTCCCAGACCTAAGGAACAATTCTATGCGCTCATATTTTCACTAGCCCCCAGGGATCACAACTGATAACAGTTTAAAAATACCCTTCCCGCTATTTGATGGATCAGCTAATTAGGGGGCGTGCGCTCCGCTCAGTCCAAACCATGGTTACATCGCGTAACATGCGCGACTTGCGGCTTGAGCCACGTTGTCTCCGCGATGCCTGCCATTGACTAGTATGGGTAGCCATTCGCGTAAAAAAAACCCGGAAGTAAATACACGTTATAGTCAATGGCAATATCGCGGAGAACTCTCCGCGATATTGCCATTGACTATAACGTGTATTTACTTCCGGGTTTTTTTTACGCGAATGGCTACCCATACTAGTCAATGGCAGGCATCGCGGAGACAACGGGGCTCAAGCTGCAAGTCGCGCATTGGCTGAGCAGCATGCGTACGATATGCATACGCTTGCATATCGCGCGATACAGCTGTTTGGCTAAATTTAGCAAAACAACATCACTCTGCGTGGACGTCTTTTTCGTCGATTTTGACCAAAATGATATGAATATACTAGCGTTTTGGAGGGGCTGTATCTTTTGATAGAAACATCGGTGAAGCTTCAAATTTGAAATGTATTATTCTGATTACACTTTTTATTCAAATATCAAACAAAAATGGTGAAAAACGATCCCAAATTGAAAATTGAAAAATCGTTCAGACACCCTACTATTGATAAGGGCCAGAGTACCATAAACCTGCTTCAGAATTAGTTTATTCTCATTGCATATCAATGTAGGTAAGTTGTTGATCATCATGAGCAGTATGGTGCTGGCTTAGATCTGTCTTTGTCACATCAGTGGCAGATCCAGGATTTCTGCTGGGGTGGTGGCTACAACATTCTCTGACAAACAAATACGAAAGTAGTAATGATGAGACAGCACATTTGATGTATTTCGGAGACAAGTCAGTATGCATTCATCAGCATATCGCACATGTAATTTACAACCCTCTTCTTGAAAACAATCTGTTATTTTACTAAGGTACTCTTAGTTTACGGTCGCTAACTGAACACACGCGCCCGCAGCCCACTGTCGGTACGGTATGCAATTGTATTGTGCTACAGTTTGCTGTTAATCCTGTGAGAAAGTGCATATTATAAGTCTTTCACTTTGTTTTTAGGAAAAATACTCAAAAAAAAGATATCTTCAACACAGGCTGGCATAGGCAGTCGTTCAGTCTCTATAACCGGAGGTCTAGTGGAGCCAGACGTAGTCTCAGTGGAACAACCGACGATTATTTATAGAGACTGAAGCTTTCGGTCTAGTCTGCAACCCGCTCTATTTTATGAGCACCTTATTATTTTTGATTTTTGAACTCTGCACCCTCAGTTGTGATGTTTGTTGACAGTTTGCGATGCCACGGAAATCTGGACGTATATACTAATTGGTCCTGTCCAGTACCACCTTCGATGTACATGTAGATGTAGATGTATGTAAAAGCTGTAGACCGTACATGATGTACCTGGCCTGGGTATTCAGGTACGCACTGCACCGCTAGCCGCTCGTGCTACATAGCATGCGCATGGTTTTGCAGCGTCATGTTGCCTTGCCCTTGATACGTTGGTGCCGTTTACGTTTTGGCTTAAAAATTAACAAATATAAATACTTACCCCTTCTCCCTGTTCGAACTCGATTCTCCCCTTTACTGCCTCACCTACGAGCATACAGACAGCTTTGACAGACATGATGTATTGATGTTCTTTACAGATTAAGTTTAAATTGAGAATACGACGAATGTGACGATGTCGAGAGCAATGTTGCACAAGGTACAATTTATTACGAGAGCGCAAAGCTAGCTAGCTTTTAATTTTGCGCGACGTGTGCAAAGTTTTGTAAACTAATAAAATAATTAACCTCTTGCCAATCAATCATAACACCAATCATACAAACCACTGCCAAACTCACAAATCCTCTCTCCTAAGTCTCTAACTTATCATGCTAACAGAGCTCTAAATTAATACCTTTAACACAGTGTAAGTCCAGGTAGGCAATGTTTTGGAACATGTAACATGCTGCGCACGTCACTACATAAAGGAAATGTCGGCTCCCCCTAATGAATATGCATTATGCCTGTGCCTGCACGGCGTGTGTATGGCGCGCCATATGCCCAATAACCCCGAAAAAACATTATTTATCGCCGATAAACATTGTTTATCGCCGATAAACAAGGTTTATCGACGAAAAACAAGGTTTATCGAGCGAAAAACAAGGTTTATCGAGCGATAAACCTTGTTTATCGTGAGAAACTCTGTATATCGACTGATAAACACAGTTTCCCTCGATAAACAAGGTTTATCGACGACAAACAAGGTTTATCGATCTGTCCTCTATCTCTCATTTATCTCTCCTCTCTCTCCAACCATTTATCTCAACCTTTTTTCTCATACCGGAGGAAATAGATAAAAGGGAGGAGGCAGAGAGGGAGTGCAGAGAAAGAAAAAGGAAAGAGAAAGGGAAAGAGAGAATTAGAAGAAAGAGAGGGAAAGACAGAAGGGTTATATTGAGAGGGTAGGAGAAAGAGAGAGTGTGAGAAAGAAAGGGGTAGAGTGAGAGAGATAAGAGAAGGGGAAAACCTAGAAAGTTCAAAAGAGAGAGAGGGCTAGAGAGAGATATATAAACATAACTTTTCAAAGATTGGGAAAAAAGCCTGGAATTAAGAATACTTCGCCATACCTCCACTCAGAAAATGTCGATCGTGGTCATGAGCGCGAGCAAGTGTTACGGTGTTGGTATATTCTATGGTGTAAAGCGCACGTGCAAAGCAGTGCTCTGAGCTGGGTGCAACTTTAAAAAGCGCCCACTCCTGACGAAATACGAATAACGTGTTTTTCGATAAACCTTGTTTATCGTCGATAAACCTTGTTTATCGAGGGAAACTGTGTTTATCAGTCGATATACAGAGTTTCTCACGATAAACAAGGTTTATCGCTCGATAAACCTTGTTTTTCGCTCGATAAACCTTGTTTTTCGCTCAATAAACCTTGTTTTTTCGTCGATAAACCTTGTTTATCAGCGATAAACCTTGTTTATCAGCGATAAACAATGTTTTCGGGGTTATTGGTCATATGGCGCGCCATATGTGTGTACTGCTAGGCCAGGGATATTAGACTGGCATGCATTACCATGCATTACATGCACTATGTAGGCTATTTCAGTCGGGATTTCAGCACGTCTGAACTGCTGATTCTCGCTAGAGCCTACCGGTATATGTATTTCACTACACTTGTATTGTTTTGAATACACATCTATACTAGCTTGCATCAATTAATTTATTGCATTTCTACATTTGTATTGTGCTGTTTTGCAGGACTACAAACTTGCATTGCATCAATATTGCATCTAACCTGTTCCGAACTGCATTTTGCGTGTTCCCAAATTGATATCTTTAATTGTTATGGGCGATTTTATTGTTTTGCCTACACCCATCATTCCCATTATTGTCAAGTTATTGCATATTGTACATGTTCCAAGCCCGCCCCCCCCCCCCCACTCAGTGTTATTTAGGGTACGCATATATGCTTGTTCCCTCTTTTTGAAAGCACCCCCTATATATCTAAGGACTGCCAACATTTCCGAACCCCCTTTCGCGGCCGGGCTTTTCCTGCCTTGGAGACCCCCCTAAATCATGAAAAATGCTCAATGTACTCCCCTAAATTCGGAATAATTTCTCAGGAGTCCAAAGATATGAGAGAAAAAAACACCTTTTTAAAGAAATCTCCAGGTGAATAGTTAATACACCCCTTTTTTTTACAATTCTCGGGCTGGACTTTGTCGCACGAAAAGTACCCCTTTACCGGACATTTTGGTAACACGCATTTGTTTTGCCTACACACTGCCATCATTCAAGTTATTGCATTATACATGTTCCAAGCTGCATTGACGTGTTCCAAAATTTCTATCTTTGGGGGGGGGGGGGGATTATATTGTTTTGCCTACACACTCCCATCATATAGTTATTGCATTGTACATGTTCCAAGCTGCATTGTACGTGTTCCAAAATTTCCATTCTCTGTATTATATGATTTTGACTATATACACACTCCCATCATTCAAGTTATTGCATTGTACATGTTCCAAGCTGCATTTTACGTGTTCCAAAATGTCCATTCTCTGTATTATGATTTTGACTATATACACACTCCCATCATTCAAGTTATTGCATTGTACATGTTCCAAGCTGCATTTTACGTGTTCCAAAATTTCCATTCTCTGTATTATATGATTTTGACTATATACACACTCCCATCATTCAAGTTATTGCATTGTACATGTTCCAAGCTGCATTTTACGTGTTCCAAAATGTCCATTCTCTGTATTATGATTTTGACTATATACACACTCCCATCATTCAAGTTATTGCATTGTACATGTTCCAAGCTGCATTTTTCGTGTTCCAAAATTTCCATCCTCTGTATTATATGATTTTGATGACTATACAAACTTGCATCAATCAAATTATTGCATTGTTCATGTTCCAAGCTGCGTTTTACCCCGCATTTTACGTGTTAAAAAATGTCTAACTTTGGGGGTTATATTGTTTTGCATGGTCACTATGAACGGCAGATGTCACTGCATGCATAAACGTTACGATTCAGTCCATGGTATGAATTTTCTATCTGCAAGTCTGGTCAACGATGTAAAAATGTAATGCATGCTTTCCCCCGATGCTCTCATTCTGGCGCGGATCCAGGATTTCTTAAAGGGGGGGGGGGGGGGGTTGTGAGCACTCATTTTTCTTTTTACTCAACATGATGCGAGATGAGGGTCCCTGTTCATAATAAGTATTATGAATAGCAGTCCTTACGAGTAGTGACCCCCAATATAAATTATGAATAGCGACCCTCATCTCACATTATGAACAGTCTTCATGCCTATATGAATAGTAACAACCTTTGTTTAATGAATAGCGGTCCTTCACGTATAGGAAGTTTTATCTTCTCCCGGTTCGGGGGTTGATTGCAACATCTCTCCATTTCACTCTATCGTCTGCCATTCTGGTGCACTCTTGCAGTTTTAGTCTATTCCAGTTCTTGACATTCTCTTCCGTTGATTCTGGGTCTCCCTCTCGGTCTAGTTCCTTTAACTCTTCCCTCCAACACACAGCAAGTTACAAGTTATGACTAACGAGGTAGGCGACTTCACTTTAAAAAATATTGTAATTGAAAGACCCGAAAATGGGACAACAGTGACAAAAATATATGACTATATCCTATTTTTCAGTTTTATAGATATGAATTTAACCCTTGCAGTACCGAGCCATTCCAGCTCTTCTGGATCGAGCAATTAGTGCCTCACATCGGCTGCGATTGTGAAAATTACAAATCAAAACTAGTTTTGTATGGACCACTCTCTGCAGGTGAATGCAGGAATTCAATATCGTTTTTGTTCAGTTGCGGAATTGAACAGAATCGCTAGTGGGCCCCCATCTAATTAACAGTTGAATTAATAGCAAATTATTTGCGATTGATATTAATCTACATGTATTTACATAAAAAGTAGGAGATTGCCAATGTTCAATTGATTTGTATCAAAGGCAAGTTCGCAACCCATTATAAGATGGGGCCCTGATGCATACAAGCTGTCTACAGGTTCATTATATTTATTTTTGTTATCCTCAAGTCTTATTCAACTTTCATGTACATGCATTTCACATTTAATAAGCCTATGTTTATTTAAAGGGACTAGGTAACATTGTTCAGATGAGAGAAAATGTTCCTAAGGTAGTGACCTCAATGCTAGATGTACAATTAAAGATAACCTGAAAATTTGAGAGAAAACAGACCACTATTAATGATAAAAATTGGGAAAAACTGATCTGATCGATTCCTTAATTCTCCCAACTATATTATTACAATTTAATTACATTTTGGGTTAATTTAAATTGTCACCAAGCAACGAGTTGGCTCTACATACCATTCCAGACATTTTTAACTGTCCATGGAAAGACGTTTGGGAAAAATAAATAATGGTTGGGAGAATTTACTGTTTGAGGGTGTTGCATAGTGATGCCTTCAAATAAAACCATAAATATCTTTGTAGTTTGAGAATTTTTTCAGGATTTCTTGCATGTTACAGGGCAATTTACAGTAGAAGGTATATAAGTAACATTTCACACAAACATAATGCAGCTTTTTCATCAACCTTCAACAATGCTCCCGAGTCACTTTAATGTATATATTGAACTGTATATATTTATGTCTTGTGTATGTATTCATGTATTTTACTACATGAAAAAAGAAAAGAAAAGGGAATTTAACTTGATGGAATACACAAGAAACCCATTGAAGATATTATAACCACAACTCGAAGAGACACACACAGTAACACTCGTTTCCTTTTTTTTTGCAGATGACTTTATTGTTCACTGCAGTATGCACGATGTGTGGTGATGTTCTTCACAGTTCATTGACAAATGTTTTTCAATTGAAGCCATATGCTTCGATGATCTTCTGGTAGGGGGCGATTTTGTCTCCAACACTCTTCACAGCTTTCCTTCGCAGGGCCTGGTAGGAAAAAGGAAAAGATAGAGAGTATGTTAAGGATTATAAAATAATGATGATTCTAGATAACAAGGCACTGAAAAGCGTAGCATCCCCTCACCGAATACAAATAGCCTGTATTTAGCAATTTTTGCATATTTCATGAGCTGTGACCTTTGACGTACATACTCAACAACATTACTTACTTTATTGACAAATTGTGACCGATGATATTAATCTCATCACATTAAAAACAACTAGCGACTCTTAGTTTGAACATCGTTTCAGTATAAGTAAATGTCCATAATGATTTTTTGGGGTAACCTGTACATTCATCAGAATTTTTTGACTCAAAATACTCCATAAATCCAGGCTTAGAAATCGATTCCAAAACTCCCCAGCACACATCGGTTTTGATACAATACATAATCTACCTTTACCAACTGCTGTCTTACATTTTTTTTGGGCTATGTACCCGCATGGATAGAACCAGACTCAATCTTTTAAAAATCTGCATACCGTAATTGTAAGTTTGACCAATCTGCATCAGAAGAATTCATGCTGTGTTCTCATTGTATTTCTCAAACAATGTAGGTAGGATGATACATCATCATTTACAAGCTGGTCAATCAACCCATCAACTACAAAATTATTTTATTCCCATAGGTTTGTAAAGGTGATGCTTTAACCCTAGTAAGGCCTCAAAGGCCCTCCCTCCCTCCCTCCCTCCCTTATAGGAAACCTTCCAAATACCCCGGCCTCATTAGGGTTAAAAGTGATAACAATAAATGTCAAGAGTGATGAATCACAAAAACAATGGTGTGGTTTGTTAACTGCATCCTATAGAGTATCAAAGCTGTGACATCATAAAAATCGATTTTTAGAACTTCTCAATTTTTTTTCTTCATTTTCCAAAAGAGTATCAAAAATAATGTCCGAATGTCGAAAACCAATTGAATATGTTAAGTATTGGCTGAGATATGACCATCTGAATAAATATATGTCCTATGGGAACTCAGTGTTATAGTGCTCTGGTTCCTAATGTTATGAACCAGAGCAATATAACACCGAGTTCCCATAGAAAATAGATGGTCATATCTCAGCCAATACTTAGTATTCAACATTCTGACATTATTTTTGATGCTCTTTCGGAAATGAAGAAAAAATTGAGAATTCCAAAAAAAAATTTTTGATGGCGTCACACTTCACCACTCTATGTGAATGAGCATCAAAGACTTACTGATTTCCTCAGTTCTTTCTGGTAGTGGAGATGTGCACGTGCCTTTCTCTTCTCCTCGAGAGCCTCGATGATGTTCTTGTACTTCCAGCCAACCTCATGAGCCAGACGTCCAAGTACGCAGAACTATTACAAATTGAAAGGATAATTCATAGAAAATATACTATTAAGCACGTTTTCATCATCTGAATCACCACAGTAGAATATGTACTTGAATAGTTTTTGTACTTAATTCATGACTATTGTGTTTGCTGTTGTTCTTATAATTATAGAATCTGAAAGAATTCACATAGATGAAGTGCGAATCGTTCTACCATTTCTCCCTCTTTCTCATTTGGAGAATCAACATACTTTGTTTTTCACCTACACTGTTGTAAAATGTTACATACAATTCCACCCTGAAAATAATGATCTGTTTCAGAACTTGCAGATTTTGTTCTCATGTTTTAGATCGATCCGCTGAATTGAATTCATCATAAACAGACCACTTCCCTGTAGACAAGGCTTGAAAATGCATGTGAATAGTGATCATTTCAGACCAGTAAATGGCAGTTCACTTCAGATGCTACATTTACGAGGCTTTGATGCATCACGATCTTGTTAAGTCAACTGAATAGATTAATCTTGAGGTGCATGATAATGAGCTCAATCTGCAGCCACATTCTGCAAATTATGTTTTGTTATAAATAGGGGGAATGATGACAAATGTCTCTACAAACCAAATGGACTGGTCACTATGAACATGACGGACAAAGAAAGAGGACAAAATATACAGTTCCTCAGGTAGACAAAGGAACATCCCTAGTTTCACTGCTAGTATGTTAAAATGTGTAGAAAAGGTGTCACATGCATATTCACCTGTTCTACACATTTAACAGGGGCGTTTCATAAAACTTTTTATCTATAACAAAATGCTTAATTTCTATAATAGCAGTGAAGGGATGTTCCTTTGTCTACCTGAGGAACTGTATATTTTGTCCTCTTTCTTTGTCCGTCATATTCATAGCAAGTGCTTGAGTAAAGTTAATGCGTACATAGCCAGGTTGCATAGATTAGAGATAATGTAGTTTTTCAGAATACCAAGACTGTATTCTGTCTAAATTAAAATCTTCTCTCATGGTCTTTCAAACAATGTTAGATCGTTTGGCAGATAACAAGTAAGTTTTTCTGTAGCACTCTGATGGGTTACTTACCTTCCTGTTGGGCTTGAGACGCATCACTCTCAGTGCGGAAGGTACAACGAACCTCTTCTTCTGCAAAGGGTAAGAACGATGGATAAAAAAACACTTCAACAACTATTTCATGTGCGATGGAATAAATCAGTCTAAACTAATCCATGCCCGCAATGCAGAAGACTAGGGAGTTCAAATGGAGTTATGAACTATGCGAATACTACACACAATGACCAATAAAACACTCTTCTGTATGTACAAAGCAAATCAAAAACAAATTTATTTACAAACACATTTTTTCTGACTGGTGGTTCTTGAGATATCCCGACGAGGAATCAGGACAGACCGAGAAACAGATGGACTACCGTACTCCCCCCCACCCCCCCCCATGAAACTGTTTTCCATTTCTGTTGCAATGCCACTTTCAAATTAAACCATTTTTTTTTTCCTGAAAGGGTTCACATGAAACATACTAAATTATAGTAATTAATTATAAAATTTCAAATTTCCTGTCTCAGAATCATGCTTATTCTCATCTTCAATCAAACAATGTAGGTAGGATGATATAATTCATCACTGACAGGCAATCCAGATGATTGTTCATTACTAGTACAAGTCTAAAGTATAACTTTGAGAACAGAGATAGCCCTCCGCTGAGGCATACCACATATATCTAACACACTTGAGTTTTTAAACTACAAGCCGGGGCAAACAGACGTGGTGACTAACAGCTGGTGAACCTAGAAGTTAAATGTATCCAAACGACACATAGTTTTGAGGGAGGACTCTTCGCTACTATTAGTTTTCACGTTGACCCTACGATTACTTATGGTTTAATTCTTCAAGTAAATTTGGAGTTTCTGAAGCAAAGAGTGCATCCAATGGCTCTTCACTACAAGATAACCTTGAAGTTTAAAACCTGGGGGGTGTTTCACAAAGATTTTAGAACTAAACTCTACCATTTGAAGCCTCAAAATAAAATATTAAAAAGCGAAAATTCAATTATTTTAGACTTGATATAAGTTCCACATCAAGAACATTAACATCTCCTTGATAATAGAAATATGAATGATTTGAATCAACATTTTATGCCATTTAAAATAACTTTTACTGAATATTTTTATAGATGCTAACGGTTTTCCATAATTGTTAAATCCAAATTAGGATCTTTGTGAAACACCCCCCAGGAGTTTAACATTGAATTAAGACTGTGATGTGACCCTAGCTATTAACTCACCCTGTCGTAGGGGGCGGGGCAGCCCTCAAAGACCTTCAGCCTCTCCAGAGCATCCTTGCCACGTGTCCTCTTGTGCGGCAACATTCCTGCAGTCAGAAAAAACAAGAAAAGGTTTTCATCAAACATTACGTCTTGTTTATATGAAAAGGCAAAACTACTGGGTTAACCCAATCTTTTTAATGAAAACGTTAAGTACAGTATGATTCACATTTCTGTAATGTTATGACACAGAGCACAGTGACCTACTGTCGTTGCCCACAGTTACCCTTCATTTACACTTTTAATAAAGAGTGTTTTTATAATTTTGTGTGGCATTTTACCACGTCGTAACTGAACAAGCCTATAGTATGCCAATGCTTATATACATATTGATTACCTATTACACCCTGTTCAGATGAGATGCATTAAAACTGCCTTTAAAAATGTCAATGGGTAACTTTACATGTAAATGAGAAAAGGCAACATGTTCATTAAAAAACATCATGTCTGACAAATAGTGTGAAGTGAGTTTCTTTAACAGGACAAGTGATAGTTAAAATGAAGAAAGAAACAAAAAAATAAAATTAGGACAAGTTTTTCAGCAGTGTATGAATCTTAAACAGTAAAATAAATCTCAGACTTGCTATTCAAAGCTCATTTTGTTTATCTTATCCGATATTAAAAAAAATAATTTAAAAATGCAATGATAATCAAAATGAAATTCAGCCCAGCTCAGATGGTAGTGCATGTAAAAGAAAGTTTTCTCATAGTTGTCACTCGAAAGGTGAGGTATCATCATTTGAAGGGCTGATTTCAGATAACTAAAATTATACTTGTATTTCACAAAATGGGTAATCTGCAAAGTCCAACTCTGAGGTCAACAGACTTTCTAGTTTTCTTGTATACCCATCAAACCACACAATGTGATCAATTGTCGCAAATGGGTTAAACGAGGAACCTAGTTGTGCATTGTACTTACCCCTGATGACTCTCCAGAACATACGGCTAGGACTACGGAGATGGTAGGGCCCACGGGAGGGCTTGGTGTTCGTGCGCTTGCGCATGAACTGCATGTACTTCACTGTGTGGAACAAAAAAAGTAATACAAGTTATAACATCACACTCACAAATAGCTCACAGAGAATTTCTTTACCATTACGAGTGATAATTGAGAATGAAGAAAAAGAAAAAGGCAAAATTAAGATAAAGTCCTTCTAATGTTCAGGTACATGGTATGGATGGATCTTAAACTGTAGAATAAATTTCAAGACTTGCTATTCAAAGCTCATTTTGTCCAATTCAATACAACACACAAAAAGAAGGGGAAAAAAAGCATCAATAATTATTAATAAATCTGAAATTCAGCCCAACTCAGATGGTAGTGCATGTAAAAGAAAGTTTTCTCATAGTTGTCACTCGAAATAGTGAGGTATCATCATTGAAAGGCTGATTTCAGACAACTAAAATTATACTTGTATTTCACAAAACGGATTATCACATTTTGTTGGAAGACATTTTATATGCGAACCAACATCTTCTCCATTTGTATGAAGGGGGGGGGGGGGGAAAGGGTTAAGACTGAGATTGTGATTGGCTCTTATGTTGCATCTATGTAACATATCCGCCGTACGCATGCAAACCGGGGATGTGGCTTGAAATTACGTCCAAGAGGCTAACATTTGGGAATTTGGGGCATATTGGCGATTCAAGAGTTCGACACTTACGCTTGTTCCTGTAGAAGCTGCCTGAGATGTTGATGAGCTCACATCGTACCACAACAACCTTCTGACCTAAAAGGGTGATAAACAATTGTGGAAATTGCTTTTTAAATTTGAACATTGTAAACTACTATTTTGTTGATGTCATAATGTAGAAACCAGACCGTCTCAGATGGTAGTGCATGTAAGAAAGATTATTCTCATAGCTCATCACTCGAAAATTGTGATCTTATCTCATCACAGACGGTCAAACTGAATCAACAACCATTTCAAAACATCAACAGAAGCAAAGGATTTATTTGCTAGCATTGGTAGATGCATTTTGTTTCAATGTATGGTACTTGGATGATACAATTAATACAATAGAAACCAACTGGAAGGAAGAACAATATCTACCACTAAAAATAAACTCTCTACAAATCCCTTTTAAAAGTACATCAAAATTACAACGCAATCTCAGTAAGTACTTTGTCTTTTAATTTTTGTACCAGAAAGTGGAGCCATCATCAACAGGACTTTTATCAAAGGTTTATGCTCTGCTTCTTTCAAGGCACAGAGAGATATTTAGATTTACATTCATAAATCAATATGAGAGGAAGATGATGCACTTTTAACAAAATATCTAATCATAAGGTGAGAACTCGTATGACTTTAGACTTGTTATAAATGTTCACAGGGATTCTGCTATTCAGACTTTACGAGATAAATTGATATGTCAGAAAAAGATCAGTGCTGCCAAAGGCCCTACTACAAGTAGAAAGAAATGAATGATGTATTGTATCGTACCTTGGAGGAGGTTTTTGGCCACTATGGACGCCAGGCGTCCAAGTAAGTGACCTCTCCCATCAATCACCAGCACCTGGAAGAAAAAATGAGGAAAGATTGTTAGAATTTCATTCTTGTTAAATAGGTATAAAACACGAGTACAAAAGAAAACCTGAATCTTGCCCGGCACGAGCATGGTACACAGAAATGTAATCCAAATCTGTTAAGTCAAATCAAAGGGTGCATCAGATCGTTCCTGATGGCAAGAAGTGACTTCGCTGAAACAATGTAGAACACAAATGTAACATGTCTTATATAACATCACCAGGGAGAAAAATACTTTTAAAATTTGGGGGGCTACTTTTCAAGCTTGCTTGCATGAAAATTAGATCTACACTCTTTATTTTGTTTTGCACTGAACTCTATGCAATTTTTTGGGGCTCTTTTATGACTTTCAGGGGCTCTTTTTGGCACAATTGAGAATGAAGAAAAAGAAATAAAATGCAAAATTAGGACAAATTTCTTCAATTGTTGAGGGAAAGTGTATGGATTGTAAATGATAGAACAAATCTCAAACTTGCTACCGTATTCAAAAATCATTTTGTCCGTCTTATTCAATATATACAAAAATTAATTTTAAAAATGCAATAATAATCTAACTGAAATTCAGCCCGACTCAGATGGTAGTGCATGTAAAAGAATTTTTTCTCATAGCTTGTCACTCGAAATAGTGAGGTATCATCATTGAAAGGCTGATTTCAGACAACTAAAATTATACTTGTATTAATATTACTATTTAACAAAATGGATAATTAAATTTAATTGCAAGGCATTTATTAACTCCGGGAAGCTCCAACACCGGCGCTCAAATTCGCTGAATATGCACGAGGTTGAGAAGGGCTCTGTTTGTTCGAGTCGTGCATATTCAGCGATTTCGAGCGATCCGCGCTCAATAGCATGAATATTTATATTTTCTTCGCCACTGCCGCGCTTGCGTACCTGCTCATCGCTATTTTGAATCGACGCTGCGACATGGAAGAATCGTTAGTGTAGTACCCCGAATTAACCTTTTTTCCTGAGGAGTCGTGCACCCTATGATGTAAAAATTGTAAGTACTCCCTTTGCAGATTTAACGTTAATATCACCCTATCGGCCGTTTTTACTAGCCCTCACGATCAACCAACGAAACCACCCGAAGCTCCGACGCCTGCGGCGCCGGTGTTGGAGCTTCCCGGAGTTAGGCATTTATATGAGAACTGACATCTCCAACTGAATTTCATTCTTGTTGAATAGGCATAAAACATTGGGTATAAAAGTCAGGGAATAATTTTCCCGGTATTTGCCATTTGCTACACATCTTTTTTATTAATCGCAATTGCTGCGATGCAAATGCAAACATACATGTTTAAGGGCGGGCCCATCACACCTCTGTACAATTACAAGTGCGAGTGAGTAGCCCGTTTCGCGATCGCCGGCCCTGTAATCAGAATACAGGGCCGGCGATCACGAAATTGGCTACTCACTCGCACTTGTATGTTTGCATTTGCATCGCAGCAATTGTGATTCATGTAAACACAGCGTAACTACTGTGCGTGAAGTATACTGCAGTCACTCACTAACCGTGAAGCTTATACACATACACCCATTGTCGCGCAAGCACATGGTGTGCTACGATCACCTTCTAACCGCGATTGTTGTTTTGAGGCATGGTTCGCGCGATCATTGCACAATGCAATGACAATGCACGTGGGATCTAATTACATGCATTGCATGTGCGCGATGCCCTCGTACCTGGGAGTTGTTTGTTTACTGTCACTGCAGCAAGCGGCCATATCCATTTTGAGGACTAGAAATGTGAGTACACCCACCCTGTTTAAATGTACATTGATCTTATTGTAGTGGGCAGAAAATGTGCGCTTTGCTATATGAGAAAAAAATTGCGATACAAATTTATCCAACTGCTATGCAAAAATTATTTTGTATAGCAGTTTTGCTATGTAATTTTTTTGCTGAAAATTATTCCCTGAAAGTAATCCTGAATCTCGCCCGGCGTGTGCATGGAACACATAAACGCAATACAATCTGTATAAAATACAACATTTAAAATAAAGGGTGCATCAAGTGACTCTTGGGTCATCCGCTCCTCACATACAGAGCAGCAGTCTCACTAATCACATGTTGCACTATTTCCTTGATCGTTAGTAGATCTAGATGTATTCACATTAATAGAAATCACACCCAGCCATGAAACAAATTTCTTCTTGATTAATACAACATTACACATGTTACACCACACACACAGAAGTCAGAACATCTCCCGACACTCTCACACGGTCACACCCCCTGACAAAAAAGGTGCCACAAAGTACAGAAATGGTGTGGACGAAGCACTTTTCCCTTTCAGTTAAATATAGACTACTTTTAAAATTAGTACCCTCAGCTCAGTCCCTCGCACTCGCAGTTTGGCAAGTCGCTCAAAGCTAGCACAGGCAGCGTCGACTCAATTTATCAAGATTCACCCTCTGAATTTGTTCAACACGACATTAATCACATGATGAAATGAACAGTGGCAGTGCACGGCCACATGCATGCAATGACTAAATGTCTGAATCCTGGCTACATTTCATGGTCTAGATCTAGTTTAAGACGAACATGACGAGAAGAGCTAGAGTCGCATGGAACAAAACGCTGCAGCAAATGGGCATGGCATGGCACCGAACCGAGCTGGAAGTGGCACATGCACAACGTACGCACGAAGGCCCACGTCCAATGCAAGTGCGCCTTCCATGCTGCCATGCGTTATGCAGATAATTCATGTAGGTGCGAGCGCAGTTCAATCTGACAATTTTAAAACTAATTTTCATATTTATGAACCCCTAAGATCAACCGAACTCAGAGTACTTTATAACATGATTATTATACTCTCGAAGCATAAGAGTTTATTTACTTCCATCCTCATAATTTAGGTACAGGGACAATTCTAATCGGAGGATTACACTATAACTACCTTCGCAAAACTCGACATGGCTGCCAAAAAGACCGATACATGACCTTTCAACTCTGACGTCATTACAACGTTCACAACTATATTTGCAGCGAAGAAATTTTTTATTTGACATAAAAATGTAGAATGATGAGAAATAATTATGATGAAGTAACAATAAACATTTAAATCTCGATTACTTATTTTTTTTAAACTTAAAAAGCAAATGTTTATACGAATAAAAGAAAAACAGTATTGCGATCGATCCTTAATTTAAATAAATATGCTTATAACTCCTAATCTAACAGAAAGACTCCGTGGCGCAACGGTAGCGCGTCTGACTCCAGATCAGAAGGCTGCGTGTTCGAATCACGTCGGGGTCACAATGATTTTTTTTCAAAAATAATCTTTTACATTTCTTCTTCTGTTTGTTGAATTCCTCAAGGCTGATTGTTCAATCATGGACCCTAGTAAGGACTATGGTTCAATGAAGCGA
>JAVYIG010012583.1:0-52698 GCA_035222895.1 Strongylocentrotus droebachiensis
AAAAGCTAACTAATTCTGGTATCGTCATCTCCATTTTTTTCTTTTCTCCCTGTTTTGCTGTTTATTTCTTTCTCTATGTCTCTTCGTTACTTTCCCCTTATTTGTATAGTTTACCATTTAATGGGTGAAAGGGGCACGTGCCCAGAGTATCCAGAATACTTCGTACTATATATCACCATCACCATAATTAGTTATAGATGTAGTAGTATCATTATTATTATTCTTATATTTATCATATTGCTTTTATTATAATCGTTATTACTATTATTGTTATCATTAGTATTATAATTATAATATTTATTAGTATTATTTTACTATTTGGCCTATATCCATTTTGTTTATCTGATATTACTGCTTACAAATGAACTTATTGCAAGGGTCGGATTCCCTTTCTTAAAAAAGCCGAAGTATTTTCCTCGGTCCTCGTGTCATATACAGTGCGTCCCAGAAAAAATGAAACCGAGAATTATAATTGCGATTAAGTTAAAGGTACTATGCCCCATTTGCAGGCCAAAAAAATGAAAAAGTTAAATTCCAACTGCATTTGAAAGATAATACTAATTTAGAACTTCCCTAAAAAAGGTGGGGCTTGAAAATGTCTTCAAGTGGGAAAATAACGACTATTAGTTGTCAAATCGACTTTAGGGCTATAGAGCCCAAAAGTAATAGTCTTGATTTTCAGACAATTGTACCGAATGGTCGTACGTTTTATGCTGCGCAAAGATTCAATCAGACTAATCTTGGCCATCACAGAAGTGGGTTATTGATGTAGACAAATGCTCATGTACCCTTTCCAACTCTTTTCATGTATGTTATTACCAAAGAAGAAAAAAAGCCAGTCAGTCACTCAATAGTGTCTGACAGTGAAGTCTAGCAAGTAAACGGATTTCCTTGCATAATTTGAATATGAGGACACTGCTAACGTTTAAATTTCACAGATAGGACATACATGACATATTCATAATTCCTGCAAAGTTCTACAGCATTTGAGGTTGGCTGCAAAAGGGACATAGTACCTTTAAGATAAAACATCGATAATTCTTGGTTTCGTTTTTTCTGGGACGCAATGTATAATGATGTAGGGGGTGGGTCTTGGTTAGTGAAACATAAGGTGCGTCCAAAATCTGGTGTTTGGTTTTCAAACCAGCTCCACGTAATTAGCATACATCTCATTCTACAGAATGTTCTTTTCACTTCTCTATTATTTGTTTTGTTTAGGTGAACGACCTTGTCCAGCGATGTGCCGCTAAGAAATCAGAACTGGAGAAGAACATTCAGAATATGGAAGTACAACGCCATGAAGTACACACTGCCGTGCAGAAACTACTGGACGATGTCAGTCAAGCCTACAGCATCAAGGCTAAAGAGCTTGAAGAAAATCATCGAAATCTCATCGAGCAACTCAATTCAGTAAAGCAGAGTTTCGAGGACGAACTCAACGTCTTGAAATCCAAGGATCGACAGAGGATTAAGAGTATTTGTAGTTCAATAACACTGGTAGCTAATGACAGACTGGGTCGTCTTGAGACAGACAGTCTGTCTGCTCATACCTTGCTCTGTGAGGAGCTGTATGCCATGCTGAAGGAGGCTACTGATCACACTTCTGCGGCAGCCATTACGAAGAAAGCACAGGAGAAGAGGTTCAATCCTGCAGATAATAGTCGTCTTGACCTCGGGAGCATCTCAGAATCAGATCCCAAGGTTCAAATCATTCAGTATGTAGATCTACGGGGAGAGACGTGGGGTATGACCCCGTACTCTGATGACAGTGTGGCTATCGGATATCGGAATGAGTATGGTATAGATATAATTGATTCAGCTGGTAAACAGGAGCAGTATGCAAACATACCAAGTAACATGATGTGTCATGATCTTGTGTTTCAACAAGACAGGTCGTTATGTATATCGATGACGGGTAACAAAGCAGACACATATTCACCCGATGGCTCCAGGAAATCAACCGTCCACGTGAGCGTGAGCGGGCCTCTCAGACTAAACAGAAGTCCATCAGATGAAATCCTCATTGTTAACTTTGGTGAGAAGAAAGTCTTTATCTATGACCCGACTGGATCCACTCGCAAACACACTGTTCCAACAAAACAGAACGTTACGAACCAGGTATCTGCTACCTGGTCGGGTTTGATCGTCACGAGTTCATGTATGCACACCAATCCAAGCGTGGTGACGGTCTATGACAGGGATGGGAATGCTGGTAAGTCTCTACAAGCTCCAAGCGGTGTCTACCTGTATGCTGCCGTGGATGAGCAGGACAGGGTGTATGTAGCGAGTGTTGATCAAAAGAAAGGTAATGTGGTGATACGGCTCTATGACCTTAATGGTCTGAACCTGATGGAAAGAGTTGAGTTCAATGTACTCAACCTAACGTTTGGAGATCGTTGGTGTTACTTGGTTTCCCTCTCTCCAGACATGCTCGTGTTTGCTCGTAACAAGAAGTTGTATTTTATCAAAGTATCACTGTAATCATCTGTATTTCACACTCTGTTCACCCATATTTGTAGTGTATACCTCTCTGCTCCAGACCTACTCTCATATTGGCCTATGTTGCTATCTTTTGATGTTCATTATGTGATAAATAACCAAATAGGAAGATGCTCATTCTCTAGATAGATTTTAATTGCCCGAATACAGTTGTCATTATTCTGAAGAATGATAACTTCCGAAATAATATGTAAATGCAGTACGTACAATATACATCTACTTCTTGCATTGTGTAAGCGTATCTCTTAGATATTTACAGAAGTCAGTGATGATATCATAATGTATAAATTCAAAATTGATAAGCACATTGATTAGCTTCTTGTTAGTGTTATTTTCCTTATGTTGTTTTTCTCAAAGTATTAACAAAAATATTTTGATTGTGCATATATTTTTATATTTATATTGTGATTATCTTGTATCTTAAAATGAAGAAATAATTAATGCTGACTGTGTGTAAATGGGACCCCATTGTAAATAACCTTTTCAGCTTTCATTGGTCATCATGAAAAGTTATTGGTAGTATTATTTTGTTTTCATGTCATAATATCATTTTATTCTTCGTATGTATGTTACACTGAACTTGACCAATAAATTAAATCAATAACAAAAAAAAAAAAAAAAAAACAAAAAAAATCAACTTTACCCCCTGTCTGAAAAGCTATTAAACTGAATGCTCTAGAGACTGATAACATGACAGATTAGTTTGCTATGAAGTAGAGAAGAACGATGTATTAACAACAATTTAACAGTCGGAATTTTTGTTGTGACAATTTATGTAAATGTTTACTACAGTTCTGTTATAGTAAGTAATTACACTTTGGATATGTTTCATGTAAATTCGGCACTTGTCTTTTTCATAATAATTAACCCTTCAATTCAACTTGATTGAGTCTAGTTAAATTCGATTTAATTCAATTAAATCTATACAGACTATCGATTTGTGACGTGGAATTGAAATATCTTCATCTGCATTTTATAACGGTAGAAAGAGAATGGGGGTAAGATAGGATTATGTTTATCATTTGGTTAACTGTAGAAATGATGAGTATATAAGACCTAACTCTGGTCATGCTCGTAGACAAGCATGGCCAACCCGGGGGAGAATCTGGAGAAAACATCATTTTAATGTTTCCTCATCGTTTGAAAAATGACACACCAGTTGATATGTTTGTAAGAAGATAACATCGAAGGAATTCCTTGTGTGCATAAACGACCTAGCATGGGGACAAAAATTCTTTCTCTTGTTCTTACATTTTTAAAAATTAGTTTTGTTTTGGGTGGGGTTTTGATAACTACATCTTTGGTGAAGAAAGAAAGTAAAATGCCGCGACCATTTCGACGGTGAATAAGCGGGGGGGGGGGGGGGGGGTGGGGGGGGGGTGGGGGGTAAGAGCACATTTTTTATTATTTTATTTTTTATATTTTAGTTATTAAAACGAATTTTAGGGGGGGGGGGTCCTCCAAAGCACACACATAACAAAATTGAGGGGGGGGGGGTTAAACCCCCAGAACCCCTCCCTTGCGTACGAGCCTTGTCTCTATACTGCTTTGCGACATAGTTTTGTTTGTATCTTCATCTTTTGTTTCTTTTTCTTTCAATTAGATATTTCACTGTAGTGATAAAAAGTATAATAATTATGCGCTGTAAACTTAGCCTTTTATCAAATGTACATTTTTTTTGTTATGCATATGGTATTGTTGATTGACACTGGGAGAGTCCTTTACTTGTTGAAAGAGAAGAAGATAGAGCAAAATGGAAGGAGATAACGGAAGAATAGTGGAGACAGAGGGTGAAAAACAAATATAGTTACCGTCCTTTACTCTTCCAAATATAGTAATGAAAGCCTATAAAACATCATGTGATTTAACATTGTAACCACATTAGTATTCAAGTACACACATATGGAAAGAGAATGCTTGTGTGTGTGTGCATCAGTTGAGATGTCTTATTTTCCATTCGAGCATCAAAATAAAGTTATGAGAAGCAATGTAATTGTAGTACTATGTTATCAATACTAAACACATACATTTTCCCGCCTGTACGATATTTTGCTACTTACCATAATGTGTTTTTAACAATTTTTCTGGCAACCTTTCGTCTAATTTTTTAATCTCCTGATTTACGAGTAGTCTGTGTTTTTTTCTTTTCAAATACGTACCTTACTTTGAAACGCTTTTCATTAAAGTCATACGTATTCCGGAAGACGTACATTTTGTATATTCACCAGAATGCGAGAGTTATTACAAAGTCCACTTCTCTGCCATTACTAATCTTAGGTAAAAAAAGAGATACCCATGCAAAAATCAATATTAAAAACAAGCATCAACACCTGTTTGACATAATCAAGATAATTTTGGTTCAGTTCACATTCAATAAACACATGGACAATGTCCTCTATTACGTGGCCCTTAGGGGCAGTATTTGCCGTCTGCTAATCCCATTCGTAAAGATTGTTTCAAGCAGCCAGTATACTGCAATTTAAAGTTGAACTCTCTTAAACGAAGTTCCTTTGTAAGTTTGTATACGTCATTTTTTTTTTGAACAAGGAATACTTATCAATGTTATTTTTTGGTATACCCTCTCCCCCCTGAAGACAGCACCTGTTGGTGAGATTGTTATAACGTTTGCTGCTTACGTCACTGAAAGGAAAATGTGATTGGCTCTTCATCACAATCTGTTGAAAGAGTTGCGTTCACATAATAATATAATATTCGAAGAACATTATCAAGCAAAAAGTATCTCCTTATATTAATTATCTCACGGTATTCAATTTATTTTTCTTTGATCTTTTCTCTCGCTCTTCCTTTTTTGTTGTTGTAAAGAGCCATTCGGTTAGGGGGCACGTAATATGTGCACATCCCGTGCCATCCCCGCCCTCTCTTAGCTACGCCACTGCTTGTGGATACATAGCTTAGCAAATAGCGTTGGATATTGTGTTGATAGCAACAAGTTCACGGTTAAAATCTTAGACACTGAATATCTAATTTTTTTTCACAGCATACGACATTATTATAAATTAATATGAACGAACTGTGTTGAGCTCTATACAGGCTCTAGTTGTGTTGGGTACGCTCATTGCATCTTTATTGATATGTGATGTGCTACAGTCGCCTGGATAAGTATTTCTGTTACTACTTTCAAACAACAGACTGAGTATACGTGGTCGACATAAAGTTCAAATTCAGTTTATACAATGAGTGCAATTGTTTAATGTGATAGCTTGTAAAGTTGCGTCAAGGCAAGACAGGGTAGTCTACCCGATCACTATTATCATAAATATATGACAAGGTATTCATAAGTACAAGTAACAAAAACAGGTATACGTTCATTGTTAAAGAGGTGATAAAAGAAACACTTTGAAGGATTATTGCACATAAATTATCACAGACTTTGGTAATATTCAGCTGTTTCTAGGGAGAGAGAGAGGGAAAAAAAGTGTGCGTGAGAGAGATAAAGAGAGAAAGAGAAAGAGAGAGAGAGAGAGAGAGAGAGGTAAAGGGAGAGAGAAATGAAAACAGATTGAAGCTTTTATCACAGAATTGTGATGAGAGAAAATCATTTCTTTATTTCATGGATCCATTGTTGTAGGGTCCAAGCATGATTATTTCAAATAAATCACATTCCATTTGCAGTCTCGCTATGATAGTGACATATTCAATTTGATGTGATTTGTAACATTATCAGCTCTTGAGACAGAAATTATTCACATTATCATGGTTATAAGAGAGGAAACGGTGAAATATTTTTTCAGGCGAATTGTACATTGGAAGGAAAGTCATAGCCTCGAAGCAATCCATTTATAAGAATATTATTGTTGACAGAGAAAGAAAAAGAGATAAATGGAAGGAGATAAAAGAAGAATAGTGTAGGAAGAAGGGGTGGAAAGCAAATATAGTTACCGTCCTTTCCCCTACCAATGATAGTTTAGTAATGAAAGCAAATAAAACGTTGACTTTATTATCCAGGATTCTACTATAAAGTCGACCTCCAGCATAATAATTATATCCTCCACTGAAAGCCTAAAGAAGTCGCCCTCTATAGCCAAAAATTATGAATACGTATATACCGCCATTAAGTTCAGAGGTGCTTATATGCTGCGCGCTATCTGTGGGAAAACCCATTTCTATTCATAGGATGCACAAACTACATTTTATGAACAGACGATCTACTCAAGTGTGATTGTACCATTGTAACCTTATTTATATACACCCTTGAATAGAGAACTGATACTTTTGATAGGCGCACCTATTTCGACGCATATTGTTAATCAACGTGAGAACTTGGACTCAGGATATTGGTACAACCTACTACGTCAATGCATATTGTTTGAGCTTGCATGAACTGACTGTTGAACATTTGTACATTTGCCAGAAAGCTGATATTTGTACCAATGGCTGAGAAGACTGAAGAAGATAAAGCTCCAAGCTCTTCACAGAACCTGACGTGTCCGCTATGTCTTGATATCTTCGACAAGGCAACCATCCTGACCTCATGCGGACACACCTTCTGTCGGAAATGTCTCAAGAACTATGACCTGTCCCATCAGGATCTCGATCACATGATCTGTCCTCTCTGCAGAGAGGTCACCAAGTTGTCTGCGAACCGTGTCAAAGATTTCCTCACCAATGTGACTGTCAACGCACTGGTAGACGATTACCACGCTAAGAGTGGAGGGGTGAACGCTGTCCTTGAGATGCGTCCAAAATGCACTGCTTGCAAACGTCAAGAAGAGGCTGTGTCATTCTGCAAAACCTGCAACAGCTACTTGTGTGAGAAGTGTCTGACGGGTCATCAGAATATGTCTTTGATGTTTGAGGCCCATGAGATTGTATCCGTACAGGATATCATCAACGGGAAGGTCAGCATTGGTCATCTATCCGAGAAGTGCTACATCCACAAACAAGAGAACAAAGATATGTTTTGTGAGGATTGTAAGGTCCACGTCTGTCTCAAGTGCGTGATAGTCGGTCATCAATTTCACAAAATCAAGAATCAGGCTGACTTCGAGCAGGAGTTACGGCTTAAGGTAAACGTGCTTTCATTATAGGTACCGTAGGCGCCGGAAGCGGGGAGGAGGTGAGGGCAGAGGGGGCTGATGCAATAATTCAAGTGGAGGGGGCGGGTTGGCCTCGCAAGTTTAAAAAAAAGGAAATTTAAATGTAAATCCTTTGCAATGTAATGAACATCCTAAAATCAACATTTCCCCACACGGCCATTACGCTACCTCGAATATTAATAGACCCGATGTTTATAATGTTTATAACCCTCCCCTTCTTCAATATAGGCACCACGAACATGGGAGCAAATACTTCTATTACTCAAAGGGTTGGGGCAACATGAGACCCTCACCCCCTGGACAACAGATATTTTGCTGCAAAACCCTATCAGCAGATTAGTCCACTAAAAGGAAAAATTTAATCATTCCAATACCTAAATTTAGTTATTGGTCGCTATACCCTGCTCTATAAAATATAGAAATAAGTGCACCCTTATGGAGAAAGCCTGTCCCCAAGTGGCAGCAAAAGCTAGGGGCATATTATTCCCTCTATCGGGGGTGGAGCCAAATCGTTTCTGCCCCCTCCCCATCACCATCACAATAGGTACCCTTTCTGATCTGTACGGAAAACAGATCAATGGGGAGAAGGCAAAGGCCCCGTCCGGATCGCAATGGCAAGATTGTATTTGATATTATAGCAGACTTTATCATTATACTATCACTATACTATTTGGCCTATATCCATTTTGTTTATCTGATAATTGCTTTTATACAAATGAACTTATTGCAAGGGCTGGATTCCCTTTAAAAAAGCCCCCCAAAACATTTATGACATTCCTCGGTCCTCATATGACATATAATGATGTAGGAGGTAGGTCTTGGTTCTAACTTTTTTGTAAAAATTAATGCGCGTCCAAAATCCGGTGTTCGATTTTCAATCCAGCTCAACGCAATTGGCCTACATAATTATCATTCTACCGAATGTTCTTTTCACTTCTCTATTATTTATTTGTTTTGTTTAGGTGAATGACCTTGTCCAGCGATGTGCCGCTAAGAAATCAGAACTGGAG
Organism: Strongylocentrotus droebachiensis; assembly: GCA_035222895.1. Classification (NCBI taxonomy): domain Eukaryota; kingdom Metazoa; phylum Echinodermata; class Echinoidea; order Camarodonta; family Strongylocentrotidae; genus Strongylocentrotus; species Strongylocentrotus droebachiensis. The sequence continues at coordinate 8,567 of JAVYIG010012583.1, forward strand.
AAGAACATTCAGAATGTGGAAGTACAACGCCATGAAGTACACACTGCCGTGCAGAAACTACTGGACGATGTCAGTCAAGCCTACAGCATCAAGGCTAAAGAGCTTGAAGAAAATCATCGAAATCTCGCCGAGCAACTCAATGCAGTAAAGCAGAGTTTCGAAGACGACCTCAACATCTTGAAATCCAAGGATCGACAGAGCATCAAGAGTATTTGTAGTTCAATGACACTGGTATCTAATGACAGACTGAGTCGTCTTGAGACAGACAGTCTGTCTGCTCATACCTTGCTCTGTGAGGAGCTGGATGCCATGCTGAAGGAGGCTACTGATCACACTTCTGCGGCAGCCATTACGAAGAAAGCACAGAAGAAGAGGTTCAATCCTGCATATAATAGTCGTCTTGACCTCGGGAGCATCTCAGAATCAGATCCCAAGGTTCAAGTCATTCAATGTGTAGATCTACGGGGAGAGATGCGGGGTATGACCCCGTACTCTGATGATAGTGTGGCTATCGGATATTTGAATGAACATGGTATAGATATCATTGATTCAACGGGTAAACAGGTGCAGTATGCAAACATACCAAGTAACATTGCGTGTTATGATCTTGTGTTTCAACAAGACAGGTCGTTATGTATATCGACGTGTAGCAAAGCAGACATATATTTCCCCAATGGCTCCAGGAAATCAACCGTCCACTCGAAAAGCAATGGCTGGCTCAGACTAAACAAAAGTCCATTAGATGAAATTCTCATCGTGGCTTACAATGTGAAGAAAGTCTATATCTATGACCCGACTGGATCCACTCTCAAACACACTGTTCCAACAAAACAGAACGATACGAGCCAGGTATCTGCTACCAGGTCGGGTTTGATCGTCGCGAGTTCATGTATGTACACCAATCCAAGCGTGGTGACGGTCTATGACAGGGATGGAAATGCTGGTACGCCTCTACAAGCTCCAAACGGTGTCTACCTGTATGCTGCCGTGGATGAGCACGACAGGGTGTATGTAGCGAGTGTTGAGTATTGGAGTGGTAACGTGATGATCAGGCTCTATGACCTTGATGGTCTGAACCTGAAGGAAAGAGTTGAGTTTAATGCACTTAATCTGATGCTTGGACATGTTAGGTGTTACTTGGTTTCCCTCTCTCCAGACATGCTCGTGTTTGCTCGTGACAAGCAGTTATATTTTATCAAAGTATCACTGTAATCATCTGTATCTCACATTCTGTTCACCCTTATTTGTAGTGTTTACCTCTCTGCTTCAGACGTACTCTAATATCGGCCTATGTTTCATGTTCTGTTGTTTATTATGTGATAAATATCCAAATGAGAAGATGCCCATTCTCTATAGATAGATGTTAATTGCCTGAATACAGTTGTCATTATCCGGTAGAATGATAACTTCCCTCTCTCGAAATAATATGTAAATGGAGTACGTAAAATATACATCTACTTCTTGCATTGTGTAAGTGTATCTCTTAGATATTTACAGAAAGTCAGTGATTATATCATAATGTATAAATTCAAAATTGATGAGCACATTGATTAGTTTCTTGTAAGTGTTATTTTCCTTATGTTGTTATTCTCAAAGTATTCAACAATTTTTTTTTTTTGTCTATATTTTGTGACTTATATTGTGAATATTTTGTATCTTTAAATGAAGAAATGATTAATGCTCCCTTTGTAAATGGGACCCCATTGTAAAGAAGCTATTCAGCTTTCACAGGTCATCTTGACAAGTTATTGGTTGTATTATTTTGTTTTCATTTTATAATATCATTTTACTCTTTGTATGTATGTTACATTGAACTTGACTAATACATCGAATCAATTATACAAACAAAATCTTACTGGACTATATTCTATGAAAAATTCCTTTGTATTTACTTTGGCACCCTGTCTGAAAAGCTATTAAATTGAATGCTCTGGGATTTATAATATGACAGATTGTTTTGCTTTGATGTAGAGAAGCACGATATATTAACAACAATTAGGCCTCATTAAACAGTAGGAATTAGGGTTTCTTGACTAAGCATTCTATTAACTTGTGTAGAAATATTACGATACATTATATAAACGTTTACTGCAGTGCCGTTATAATTAGTAATTTCACATTGAATATATTTCATGTAAGTTCGGCAGTTGTCTTTTTCATAATAATTGCCCCTTCAATTCGATTTAATTGAGTCTAGTTAAATTTGATTCAATTGAATTAAATCTATACTGACTATCGATTTGTGACGTAGAATTTGGAATATCTTCATCTGCATATAGAGAATATAGGGTACGATAGGATTATGTTTAATTGTTTATCATAAATTGTAGAAATGATGATGATATTAGACCTAGCTTTGGTCATGCTAGTAGACATGTATGGCAAATCCAGGGATGAATCTGGAGAAAAAATAATGTTAATGTTTTCCTAACGTTTACAAAAATAATTTACCAGTTTATACGATTGTAAAATTAAGATTACGGCATCGAAGAAATTCCTTTTATGCACAAGCAACCTAGCTTGGGGACAATTTTCTTTCTATTGTTTTTTAACAACGACAAAAAGATATATATTTTTTTGTATTTAAAGGGGGGGGGGGGAGTTTCTGATAACCGCATCTCAATGGAAAATACAGGTACCTTGTGTTGTTGGCGAAGAAAGAAATTCAAGTCTTAAGGGTAAAATGGCGCGACTATTTCGATACAGTACGCACGGTTTTTATTAAACTGCTTTTGTACACAGTTTTGTAAATTACCTTAACATATTTAATGTCTCAAAGTTCGTATTTCGTAGCTTCATCTTTTGCTCCTTTTTCTTGTAATTAGAAATTCACTGTAGTTATAAAAAGTATATATGCGCTTTAAACCTATCCTATGATTACATGTACATTATTTTGTTGTATGTATACTGTATTGGTGATTGACACTGGATGAGTCTTTTAATTGTTGACAGAGAAAGAGGAAGAGAAATAAAGAAATAGAAGGAAATGAAGGAAGAATAGAGGAGAAAGAGGGGGTGAAAAACAAATATAGTTACCGTACTTTACTCTTCCAAATATAGCAATAAAAGCCTATAAAATGTCTTGTGATTTTAACATTGCAACCACATTGGTATAAGTACACACTTGGAAAGAGAATGCTTGTCTGTGAGTACCCCAGTTGAGATGTCTCATTTCCATTCAAGCATCAAAATACATTTATGAGAAGCAATGTAATTTTAGTACTGTAAAATAATAATTTATCTGGCAACATTTTGTCTGGCTATTTTGGCTCCCGATTTATGAGTAGTCTGTGTGTTTTTTCTTTTTCATGTACTTACCTTACTTAGGGGCAGTATCTGCCGTCTGCTAATCCCATTCGTAAAGATTGTTTCAAACAGGTAGTATATTGTATATACAGCAATTTAAAATTGAACTCTGTTAAACGTGGTTTCCTTGAATAAATCAAATTCCTTTTGAACACGGAAGACTAACCAATGTCTCTTTTTGGTATACCACCTCCCCCTAAAGACAGCACCTGTTGGTGAGATTGTAGAAACGTTTGTTGCTTACGTCACTGAAAAGAAATGTGATTTATTTCTTCATCACAATCTGTTGTAAGAGTTGCGTTCACATAATATTTGAAGAACGTTTTCAAGCAAAAAGTATCTCCTCATATCAATTATCTCACTGTATTATTTTTTCTTCGATCTTTCCTCTCGGTCTTACTTTTTTGTTGGGGGCGCGTACGTGCATAGCCACGCCAACCCCCCACCCTCGCCCTCTTAGCTACGCCACTGCTTGTGGATATATATCTGGGCGAATAGCGTTAGATATTGTGTTGATAGCAAAAAGTTAAAAGTTGAAATATTAGAATATACATTTTTCTCACAGCATACGAAATTATTCTAAATTAATATGAACGAACTTAGTTGAGCTCTACAGGTTCTAGCTGTGTTGCCTCTATATTGACATGTGCTACAATCACCTGGATAAGTATTTCTGTTACTACTTTCAATCATCGAAGTGAGTATCGGCTATGTGGTCGACATAAAGTTCAAATTCAGTTTATTCAATGAGTATAATTGTTTAATGTAATAGTTTGTACATTTTAGTCAAGGCCCAATAGGGTAGTGTACCCAATCACTATCAAAATAAATATATGACAAGGTATTCATAAGTACAAGTATATAATATATTACAGGTATACGTCCATTGTTAAAGAGGTGATAAAAGAAACACTTTGAGAGATTATTGCACATACATTATCACAGACTTTGGTAATATTCAGCTGTTTATAGGGAGAGAGCAAGCGCGTAGCCAGGATTTTATTTTAGGGGGGGGGGGCGGTAGTGAGCTCGCGAAGCGCGCTACCTAGGGGGTGGTTACAGGGGGGGGGGGAGTTAAAGCTTAGAAAGAAGACGATTTGTTGTACCTTTCTCGACTCATAGTCCTTTCAGTCCGCCCCTCCTGCGCGTAGCGCGGAAGCTTTGAAGTATTATCAAGAAAATATGGTGAGTCGTTGTACCGTTCTCGACTCCTTTTCCCTTTTTCTTCCTACCTCCTCTTACTTTTTTTCTTCTCTTTCTCTCTCTTTTTTTGGCCAGCGTTTTTTTTGGGGGGCGACCGCCCCCACCGCCCCCCTGGCTACACGCCTGGCCGAGAGAGAGAGAGAGAGAGGGGGGGGGGGCGAAAGAGAGAGAGAGATAAAGAGAGAGAGAGAAAGAGATAGAGAGAGAGAGAAAGAGAGAGAGAAATGAAAACAGATTGAAGCTTATATCAGAAAGAATTGTGATCATGAGAGAAAATCATATCTGTATTTCATGGATCCATTGTTGTAGGGTCCAAGCATTTCAAATAAATCACATTCCATGTGCAATATCGATATGATAGTAACGTGTTCAATTTGATACGAGTTTTTACGTTATCAGCTCTTGAGACAAAAAGGATTCACATTATCATGGTTATAAGACGGTGAAATAATTTTTTAGGCAAATTGTACTTTGGAAGGAAAGTCATAGCCTCGAAGCAATCAATTCATAAGAATATAAACTGTTGACAGAGAAAGAGAGAAATGGAAGGAGATAAAGGAAGAATAGTGAAGAGAGAAGGGGTTGAAAGCAAGTGTAGTTACCGTCCGTTCCCCAACCAATGATAGTTTAGTAATGAAAGCAAATAAAACGCTTGACTTTATTATCCAGGATTCTACTAAAGTAGACCTCCAGCATAATAATTATATCCACCACTGAAAGCCTAAAAAAGTCGCCCTCTATAGACAAAAACGATGAATACGTATATACCGCCATTAAGTTCAAAGGTGCTTCGCGCGCTCTCTGTGTTGTGGGAAAACCCATTTCTATTTATACGATGCACAAACTGCATGTTATTAACAGACGATCTAGTCAAGTGTGATTTTACCATTGTAACATTATTTATATACACACTTGAATAGAGAATTCATACTTTTGATCATAGATAGGCGCACCTCTTTCGACGCATATTATTATTCAACGTAAAAACTTGGACTCAGGATGTTGGTACAACCTACCAGTACCACGTCAATGCATATTGTTTGAGCTTGCATGAACTGACTGTTGAACATTTGTACATTTGCCAGGAAGCTGATATTTGTACCAATGGCTGAGAAGACTGAAGAAGATAAAGCTCCAAGCTCTTCACAGAACCTGACATGTCCGCTATGTCTTGATATCTTCGACGAGGCGACCATCCTGACTTCATGCGGACACACCTTCTGTCGAAAATGTCTCGAGAACTATGACCTGTCCCATCAGGATCTTGATCACATGACCTGTCCTCTCTGCAGGGAGGTCACCAAGTTGTCTGCGAACCGTGTAAAAGATTTCCTCACCAATGTGACTGTCAACGCCCTGGTAGACGATTACCACGCCAAGAGTGGAGGGATGAACGCTGTCCTTGAGATGCGTCCAAAATGCACTGCTTGCAAACGTCAAGAAGAGGCTGTGTCATTCTGCCAAACCTGCAACAGCTACTTGTGTGAGCAGTGTCTGACGAGTCATCAGAATTTGTCTGTGATGTTTGAGGCCCATGAGATTGTATCCGTACAGGATATCATCAACGGGAAGGTCAGCATTAGTCATCTATCCGAGAAGTGTTACATCCACAAACAAGAGAACAAAGATATGTTTTGTGAGGATTGTAAGGTCCACGTCTGTTTCAAGTGCGTGATCGTCGGTCATCAAAATCACAACATCAAGAATCAGGCCGACTTCGAGCAGCAGTTACGGCTTAAGGTAAACGTGTTTTCATTGGAACCTTAGGCGCCGGAAGCGGGGAGGAGGTGGGGACAGACGGGGCTGATTATATAGTTCAAGTAGAGGGGGGGGGGGGGGGGGGGGGGTCTCGCAAGGTAGAAAAAGGACAATTAAATGTAAATATTTTGCATTGTAATAAGCATCCTAAAATCAACATTTCCCCACACGGTCATTACGATCCCTCCAATATCAATAGACCCGATGTCTATTATGTTGTAAACCCCCTTCTACAATAGGCACTGCAAGCATGGGAGCAGATACTTCTATCAATCAAATAAGTCGGGGCAACAGTAGATTCTCCCCTCCCCCTTGACAATAAGTATTTTGCAGCAAACCTCTATCCGCAGATTAGTCATCTAAAATGCAGAATTTAACAATTTAAAAACCTAAATTTATTCAGTTACTGGTTGCTACCCTGCTCTACAAAGTATAGAAAGTGCACTCCTGTGTTTATACTGTAGAAAGCCTGTCTCCAAGAGGCAGCAAAAGCTAGGGGCATATCATTCCCTCTATTGGGTGGTGGAGCCAAATCTTTTCTGCCCCCTCCCCCTTACAATGCCAAAGATCTTTACAATAGGAGAGGACCTTTTTTCCCCGCCTCCCTTACCAGACAATTTATTTTTATTTTATTATTATTTATTTTATTTACATTACGATTGTATATGATATTATAGCATACTTGAAAAGCTTTTAAGTACTCCGAAATACGGCTTCAAATGTCCAAAACGCTATTTTGTTCCTCTAGTTCGCTAGACTTTCTCGCATTTTTATAGTTGGAATGTTTCTTACCATTGTACAAACCCTGTCTACTGCATATGCGCTTGAAGCGGGTAGGGTGTGAAGTTCAAAGCTTATCTTTAGTACAGGGGGCAAGACAACAATTTCGCTACCCCTCTAAGAAGACACTGAGCACTTTAAGCTGCTCGCGTATGCTCACTTATATGCAAATCATTATTTTGAAGTAGGCTGGGATTTTTCGATGTGTTTCAAACAATACTTGATTACACTTTTCACAGAAGCATTTTTCTTTTGTCTGGGTCGCTACACTGACTCGCTTAATAGTAAAATTTTCTGTCGAGTTATATGATCTTTAGCATTATAGAAACTCTTTTAAATATATGTCTTATGGAAACAATAACTTTGAATCTTAAATCTGCTTCTGTGCTTTACAACATAAAGTTTAAGAGAGCTACATTCCCATACTACAAAAAAGAGGAATGCAATGTTTTTTTGTTTTTTTTTTGTAAATTAAAAACACTCTTCTTTGTAAATATCTAGAAACGTTTGTATGAAAGTAGAAATGGTGTTTGTTGCGGAGGAGGGGGTGGGGGTGGGGGGGGGGGGGGGGGGAGTAAAATGACGGTCGTAAACGTAGCTACATTTTATAGCTAAATTTGTCGAAAATCTTATTGAGATGCCCCCCCCCCCCCCCCATACCGTTGAAATTCTTCCGGCGCGCCTTTAAGTGCGAAGGGGTACCTGGCAACATCATCTTCATTTCTTCCTTTTCTCCATGTTTTGCTGTTTCTCTCACCCTCTCCGTCTCTCCGTTACTTTCCCCTTATATGTAGTTTACCATTTAATGGGTGAAAGGGGCACGTGCCCAGATTATCCAGAAGTCTTCGTACTTCGAATGCACCAACATCACCATATTTGATAATAGATGTAGCAGTATCATTATCATTCTTCTTATCTTTATTATACTATTTTCATTATAATTGTTATTACTATTAGTTTTTATCATTAATATTATAATTATGAATAATAATAATAATAATTATTATTATTATACTATATTATATACTAGTTGGCCTATATCCATTTTGTTTATCTGCTTTCAAACAAATGAACCTTTTGCAAGAGTCGGATTCCCTTTTTTTAAAAGCCGAAAAACAATGTATCATTTTCCTCGGTCCTCATGTGATATATAATGATGTAGTGGGTGGGTCTTGGTTCTAATCATTTTGAATCATCAGGCGCTTCCAAAATCAGCACCATGTAAATGGCATACATCTCATTCTACAGAATGTTTGTTTCACTTTTCTATTATTTATTTGTTTTGTTTAGGTGAATGACCTTGTCCAGCGATGTGCCGCTAAGAAATCAGAACTGGAGAAGAACATTCAGAATGTGGAAGTACAACGCCATGAAGTATACACCTCCATGCAGAAACTACTGGACGATGTCAGTCAAGCCTACAGCATCAAGGCTAAAGAGCTTGAAGAAAATCACCGAAATCTCACCGAGCAACTCAATGCAGTAAAGCAGAGTCTCGAGGACGACCTCAACGTCCTCAAATCCAAGGATCGACAGAAGATCAAGAGTATTTGTAGTTTAATAACACTGGTAGCTAATGACAGACTGAGTCGTCTTGAGACAGACAGTCTTTCTGCTCATACCTTGCTCTGTGAGGAACTAGATGCCATGCTGAAAGAGGCTACTGATCACACTTCTGCGGCAGCCATTACGAAGAAAGCACAGGAGAAGAAGTTCAAGCCTGCAGATGATAGTCGTCTTGACCTCGGGAGCATCTCAGAATCAGATCCCAAGTTGCAAGTCATTCAGTTTGTAGATCTACGGGGAGGGATGCATGGAATGACCCAGTACTCTGATGATAGTGTGGCTATCGGATATTGGTACGCACATGGTATAGATATCATTGATTCAACAGGTAAACAGGAGCAGTATGCAAACATACCAAGTAGCATGAAGTGTTATGATCTTGTGTTTCAACAAGACAGGTCGTTATGCATATCGACGGGTAGCAAAGTAAACAAATATTCTCCCAATGGCTTCAGGAAATCAACCGCCCACGTGCAAAGCAATGGCTTTCTCAGACTAAACAAAAGTCCATTAGATGAAATTCTCATTGCGGCTGCCAATGAGAAGAAAGTCTATATCTATGACCCGACTGGATCCACTCTTAAACACACTGTTCCAACAAAACACAACGATACGAGGCAGGTATCTGCTACCAGGTCGGGCTTGATCGTCACGAGTTCATGTTACACCATTCCAAGTGTGGTGACGGTCTATGACAGGGATGGGAATTCTGGTAAGCCTCTACAAGCTCCAAACGATGACTACCTGTATGCTGCGCTGGATGAGCAGGACAGGGTGTATGTAGCGAGTGTTAATCGTGAGAAGGGTAACGTGGTAATCAGGCTCTATGATCTTGATGGTCTGAACCTGAAGGAAAGAGTTGAGTTCAATGTACTTCATCTGACGCTTGGAGATAGTTGGTGTTACTTGCATTCCCTCTCTCCAAACATGCTCGCGTTTGCTCGTGACAAGAAGTTGTATTTTATCAGAGTATCACTGTAATGATCTGTATCTTACACTCTGTTCACCCTCATTTGCAGTGTGTACACATGGCTGCTCCAGACCTACTCTAATATGGGCCTATGCTTCATGTTCTGTTGTTTATTATGTAATAAAATAATAACCAAATGAGAAGATGCCCATTCTGTAGATAGATTTTAATTGCCTGGATACAGTTGTCATTATCCTGTAGAATGATAACTCCCCCCTCTCGAAATAATATGTAAATGAAGTACATTAAATATACATCTACTTTTTGCATTGTGTAATTGTATCTCTTAGATATTTACTGAAAGTCAGTGATATGATATCCTAATGTATACATTCAAAATGGTTATGCATATTGATTAACTTCTTAATTCGTTGGTGTTATTCTCCTCACGTTGTTATTCTTATCTCAATGTATTACAAATAAATGTTGTTTATGCTTCTATTTGTGTTTTATATCGTGATTATTTAGTATCTTTAAATGAAGAAATAATTAATGCTAACTTTCTAAAAGGGACCCCATTGTAAAGAAGCGTTATAGCTGTCACAGGTCATCCTAAAAATTATTGGTAGTAGTATTTTGTTTTCATTTTATACTATCATTTGACTCTTCGTATTTATGTTATATTGATCTTGACTAATAAATCAAATCAATAGAAAAAAATCTTACTGGGCCATGTGTCTATATTCCATGAAAGATTCCTTCATATTCACTTTGCACTCTGTTTGAAAAGCTATTAAATTTAATGCTCTGGGGCCGATAATTTGTTATGATGTGGAAAGAACGATGTATTAACAAAAATTAGACCTCGTTTAGCAGTCGGAAGATTTGTTTCTTGACTAAACGTCCTTTGTAATGTAAGAATATTATGATTCATTATTGTAAATGTTTACTGCAGCTCTGTTATAAGTAGTAATTTCACTTTGAATATATTTCATGTTAATTCGGCAGTTGTCTTTTTTTTAATAACATTACCCCTTCAATTCAATGTAATTCACTCTAGTTAAATTCGATTCAATTAAATTAAATCTATACAGACTATCGATTTGTGACGTGGAATTTGGAATATCTTCATCTGCATGTCATAATGGTAGAAAGATAATGGGGGTAAGCTAGGATTTTGTTTATCATATGATAAATTGTATAAATTACGATGATATTAAACCTAGCTCTGGTCATGCTAGTAGACATGCATGGCAAACCCAGGGATGAATCCGGAGAAAATAAATGTAATTATGTTAACTATATTTGTTACTATATTTGATTATAATATATTATAGTAATATCGTATTTCAGCATCTTTTATCATGTTATTGTCGTGGTTAAACTTCTTTGATATTTCTGTACAATATGTGTTTGAAAACCAAATTATAAAAAACTTTATATTTACGTATACATGCATAAGAACTCATATAATTTATCTCTACTCGGTGTGTCATCAGTAATTCTACTATTTTGTTATTCTTTATATGATATATGTTTTCTTATGTTTACTTTGTATTTTATTGTATATGCACGGCCCCATTGTAAAAAAGCTTTAACAACTGAACTGGGCTTTTACCGTGAATAAATAGATGAATCAAATGAATCAAATCAAAACATCATTTTAATGTTTCCCCATCGTTTGAAAAATGACATACCCGTTGATATGTTTGTAAAAAGATAACATCGAAGAAATTCCTTGTGTGCATAAAAGACCTAGCTTGGGGACAATTTTCTTTCTCTTGTTCTTAATTTTTTCTTCATTAGTTTTGTTGTAAGGGGGGGGGGGGGAGGCAGTTGGGGTTCTAATAACTGTATCTCGATGGAAAATGATACTTTATTTTTTCGATGAAGAAAGAAAGTCAATTCTTATGGGTAAAATGGCGCGACTATTGCGAAACACACTTATAGTCTATATTAGTTATAACAAGTATAGGCCTATATGCGCTGTAAACATAGCCTATAATTAAATGTACATTATTTTGTTGTATGCACATGGTATTGTTGATTGACACTGGGAATTGATTGTTGACAGAGAAAGGGGAAGAGATAGAGAGAATTAGGAAGAAATAACGGAGAAATAGTGGAGAAAGAGGGGGTGAAAAAAAAATGTAATTACCGTCCTTTACTCTTTCAAATATAGTAATGAAAGCCTAATAAAACGTCTTGTGATTCTAACATTGTAACCACATTGGTGTTCAATAAAACACCAGATTGCACCAGATTGCGATAGTTATTACAACGTCCACTTCTCTGTCATTAGTAATCTTAGGTAAGGAAGAGATACCCATGCAAAAATCAATATTAAAAACAAACATCACAACCTGTTTGACATAATCAAGGACAGTTTTGTTCTGTTGACATTCAATAAACATATGTACAATGTTCTCTATTACGTGGTACTGGGGGGGGGCAGTATCTGTCATTTTGCTAATCCCCATTCGTAAAGTTTGTTTCAATCAGTTAGTATATTGTATATACAGCATTTTAAAATTGAACTCTCTTGAACGAAGTTCCCTTGTATACGTCAAATTTCTTTTGAACACAGAAACATAATCAATGTCTCTTTCTGGTATACCACCTCGCCCTAAAGACAGCACCTGTTGGTGAGATTGTAGAAACGTTTGCTGCTTACGTCACTGAAAATAAAATGTGATTTTTCTCTTCATCACAATCTGTTTTAAGAGTTGCATTCACATAATAGTATAATATTTGAAGATTGTTTTCAAGCAAAATGTATCTCCTCATATCAATTATCTTACGGTATTCATTTTTTTCTTCGATCTTTCCTCTCGCTCTTACTTTTTTGTTGGGGGCGCGTACGTGCATAGCCACGCCAACCCCCACCCTCGCCCTCTTAGCTACGCCACTGCTTGTGGATATATAGCTTCGGCGAATAGCGTTAGATATTGTGTTGATAGCAAAAAGTTCAAGGTTGAAATCTTAGAATATACATTTTTCTCACAGCATACGAAATTATTCTAAATTAATATGAACGAACTTAGTTGAGCTCCACAGGCTCTAGTTGTGTTGAATCTATATTGGCATGTGCTACAATCACCTGGATAAGTATTTCTGTTACTACTTTCAAACAACAGACTGATTATGTGGTCGACATAAAGTTCAACTTCACTTTATTCAATGAGTACAACTGTTTAATTTAATAGTTTGTAAAGTTAAGTCAAGGCCCAATAGGGTAGTGTACCCAATCACTATTAACATAAATATATGACAAGGTATTCATAAGTACAAGTACACTGTCGCTCATAAAGGTGGAATATTTTAGTTTTACCCCAATTTATGGAATTATTTTAAAAATTATTTAAAAATAATAGATCTAGATAATAGTATACATTCTCAGATTTTATTGAATAATAACTTGCCAATGTGTGTTTTGCGGAACTGCTAAAGCATGAGTATGCTACTATGCTTATTAACTAGGGGACCTACGCTCTCAAGTCATAAATGACAGTAATGAGGATTAATGCCCCACAAAAGGGCACTAATAAAGCACATCGAACGGTTTTGATCCTAGGGGCCTCACAGTTACGAGGCTATTGTTTTGTCACTGAACCATGACTGTACGCAGCGGGGGCTAGGGTAGGGGGCAGTTTCCATAAATATAAAAAAAAACAGAAAATGCAATAAATTTTTCAATAATTTATTGCATTTTACCCCGGTCCCCAACATAAACAAATCCTCTGGACGGCCATGCATTATGGCTCAAGGCATGGGCACACAGAATTTTTGTTTATGTTAAGCACCGGGGTTAAATGCAATAAATTATTGAAAATGTATTGCATTTTCTGTTTTTTTTTTAAATTTATGGAAACTGCCTCTTACCCTAGCCCCCGCTGCGTACAGTCATGGTTCAGTGACAAAGCAATGGCCTCGTAACTGTGAGGCCCCAGGATCAAAACCGTGTCGATGTGCTATATTAGTGCCCTTTTGTGGGGCATTAATCCACATTACTGTCATTTATGACTTAAGGGCATAGGTCCCCTAGTTGATAAGCATAGTAGCATACACATGCTTTAGCAGTCACGCAAAACACACATTGGCAAATTATTATTCAATAAAATCTGAGAATGTATACTATTATCTAGATCTATTATTTTTAAATAATTTTTAAAATAATTCCATAAATTGGAATAAAACAAATTATTCCACCTTTATGAGCGACAGTGTATATAATCACAGGGACACGTTCATTGTTAATAAAAAACTATTACAGACTTTGGTAATACTCAGCTGTTTATAGGGAGAGAGAAAGAGGGAGAGAGAAAGAGGGAGAGGGAGAGAGAGAGAGAGGGAGAGAGAGAAAGAGTCAGAGAGAAAGAGAGGGAGGACAGAGAGAGAGAAAAGTGTCTGCGTTTGTGAGTGAGTGCGTGTGTGTGTGTGTGTGGTGTGTGAGAGAGAAAGAGAGAGAGAGAGGAGTAAATAGAGAAAGTTAGAATCTTATATCAGAATTGTGGTGAGAGAAACTGATTTCTTTATTTCATGGACCCATTGTTTGAGGGTCCGAGGATGATTATTTCAAATAAATCACCTTCCTGTGCTAAATCATGAGAATTTTCATAAGAGAGGAAACGGTGAAATAATTTTTCAGGCAAATTGTACATTGGAAGGAAAGTCATAGCCTCGAAGCCATCCATTCATAAGAATATTATTGTTGACAGAGAAAGAAAAAGAGATAAATGGAAGGAGATAACGGAAGAATGGTGGAGAAAAAGGGCGTGGAAAGCAAGTGTATTTACCGTCCTTTCCCCTTCTAATGATAGTAATGAAAGCAAATAAAACGTTTGGCTTTATTATCCAGGATTCTACTAAAGTGGACCTCCAGCATAATAATTATATTCGCTACTGAAAGCCTAAAAAAGTCGCCCTCTATAGCCAAAACTGATGAATACGTCTATACCGCCATTAGGTTCAAAGGTGCTTATATCCTGCGCGCTATCTGTGGGAAAACCCACTGCTATTTATACGATGCACAAACTACATTTTATGAACAGACGATCTACTCGAGTGTGATTTTACCATTGTAACCTTATTTGTATACACGCTTGGATAGAGAATTAATACTTTTGATCATAGATAGGCGCACCTCTTTCGACGCATATTATCATTCAACGTGAAAACTTGGACTCAGGATATTGGTAGGGCCTACAACCTACTACGTCACTGTATATTATTGTTTGAGCTTGCATGAACTGACTGTTGAACTTGTGTACATTTTGCCAGAAAGCTGATATTTGTATACCAATGGCTGAGAAGACTGAAGAAGATATAGCTCCAAGCTCTTCACCGAACCTGACGTGTCCGCTATGTCTTGATATCTTCGACAAGGCAACCATCCTGACTTCATGCGGACACACCTTCTGTCGGAAATGTCTCGAAAACTATGACCTGTCCCATCAGGATCTCGATCACATGATCTGTCCTCTCTGCAGGGAGGTCACCAAGTTGTTTGCGAACCGTGTCAAAGATTTCCTCACCAATGTGACTGTCACAGCACTGGTAGACGATTACCACGCCAAGAGTGGAGGGATGAACGCTGTCCTTGAGATGCATCCAAAATGCACTGCTTGCAAACGTCAAGAAGAGGCTGTGTCATTCTGCAAAACCTGCAACAGCTACTTGTGTGAGCAGTGTCTGACGAGTCATCAGAATTTGTCTGTGATGTTTGAGGCCCATGAGATTGTATCCGTACAGGATATCATCAACGGGAAGGTCAGCATTAGTCATCTATCCGAGAAGTGCTACATCCACAAACAAGAGAACAAAGATATGTTTTGTGAGGATTGTAAGGTCCACGTCTGTCTCAAGTGCGTGATCGTCGGTCATCAAAATCACAACATCAAGAATCAGGCTGACTTCGAGCAGCAATTACGGCTTAAGGTAAACGTGCTTTCATTATAGGTACCGTAGGCGCCGGAAGCGAGGAGGAGGTGAGGGCAGAGGGGGCTGATGCAATAATTCAAGCGAATTAGGGGGGAGGGGAAGGGGATGGCCTCGCAAGGTAGAAACAAGAAAATTAAATGTAATTCCTTTGCAATGTAATAAGCATCCTTATTACGTTCATAAACCCCCTTCTACAATATAGCACTGCAAGCATGGGAGCAGATACTTTTATCAATCAAATGGGTTGGGGCAATAGTAGATCCTCCCCTCCCCCTTGACATTAAATATTTTGCAGCAAAGCTATCAGCAGATTAGTCATCTTAAATGCAGAATTTAACAATTTAAAAACCTAATTTACTCAGTTATTGGTCGCTACCCTGCTCTACAAAATATAGAAAGTGAACTCCTATGTTTATACTGCAGAAAGCCTGTCTCCAAGGGGCGGCAAAAGCCAGGGGCATTTTATTCCCTCTATCTGAGTGGAGCCAAATCGTTTCTGCCCCCTCCCCCTCACAATGCGAAATATCTTTATAAACAAAGGACGATTGTTTTTTGTAAAGCAAAAGAGCTTCTAAAAATACAAAATGTCACCACTCCATATTTTAAAATTCTCTCGTGGTCGCTACGCTCCATCGTACATTATATATGTACACTTTCTTACCTTCCCGGCTCGCAAGATAATAGCACGATTGTATGTGATATTATAGCAGACTTGTAAAGCTTTTAAGTACTCTGAAATACGGTTTCACATTTCCAAAACGCTGTCTTTTTTCTCTCGGTCGCTAGACTTTCTCGCATTTTAATAGTTGGAATGTTTCTTATCATTGTACAAACCCTGTCTACTGCAAATGCGCTTGAAACGGGTAGGGTGCGAAGTTCAAAGCTTTAGTAAAGGGGGTGAGACAACAATCTTGCAACCCCTCTGAGATGACATGAAGCCAGTGGCGTACGCAGGATTTTTTTTTCAAGGGGGGGGGGGGGGTTAACAATTTTAAATCGGGCCGAAAATTTCGCAACGACTCAGCCAGCCGCTGAATAAGCGGGGGGGGGGGGGAAGGGGGGGGGGGGGGGGTAAGAGCACATTTGAAGGGGGGGGGGGGGTCCTCCAAAACACACACATAACAAAGTTTAAGGGGGGAAACCCCCAACCCCCCCCCCCCTGCGAACGCGCCTGCACGAAGCTCTTTATGCTGCTCGCTTATGGTCACTTATATGTAAATCATTATTTTAAAGTAGGCTGGGATTTTCCGATGTGTTTCAAACTATACTTCATTACACTTTTCTATTTCACAGAAGCAATTTTTTGTCCGTGTCGCTACACTAACTCTCTTATAAGTAAACTTTCTGTCGAGTTATATGATCCTTAGTATTATAGAAACTCTATTAGATGAGGTATCTTATGTCTTATGGACAAAATAACTTTGAATATCTTAAATCTTCTTCTGTGCTTTAACACATCTGTTTAAGAGAGCGTCATTCCCATACTTCAAAAGATAGGAAAACAATGTATTTTTCTATTTTGTTATTGTTGTAACTAACAAACACTTTTCCTTGTAACTATCAAGAAACGTCTGTATATATGGAAGGAGAGAGAGTGTTTGTTGCGGAGGAGGGGGAGGGGGGAGGGGGAGGGGTAGGACATTTCATTTATTTGTCGAAAATCTTATTGAGATGCCCCCCATACCGTTAAAACTCTTCCACCACGCCTTTAAGTGCGAAGGGGTACCAGGTATCATCATCTTCATTTCTTTCTTTAATCAATGTTTTTCTGTTTCTCTCACCCTCTCCGTCTCTTCATTAATTTCCCCTTATTTGTAATTTACCATTTAATGGGTGAAAGGGACACGTGCCCAGATTATCTACAATACTTCGTACTCATCACCACCATTGGTAATAGATGTAGTAGTATCATTATCATTCTTCTTATCTGTATTATATCATTTTTATTATGATTGTTATTACTATTATTTTTATCATTAATATTATAATTATAATAATAGTAATTATTATTATTATTATACTATTACTGGTTGGCCTATATCTGTTTATCTGACATTACTGCTTTCAAACAAATGAACTTATTGCAAGGGTCGGATTCCCTTTACAAAAGCCGAAAAACAATGTTTTACATCCCTCGGTCCTCATGTGACATATGGTAATGTAAGGGATAGGTCTTGGTTCTAATCATTTGAATCATCAGGCGCTTCCAAAATCAGCACCATGTAAATGGCATACATCTCATTCTACAGAATGTTCGTTTCACTTCTCTATTATTTATTTGTTTTGTTTAGGTGAACGACCTTGTCCAGCGTTGTGCCATTAAGAAATCAGAACTGGAGAAGAACATTCAGAATGTGGAAGTACAACGCCATGAAGTATACTCTGCCGTGCAGAAACTACTGGACGATATCAGTCAAGCCTACAGCATCAAGGCTAAAGAGCTTGAGGAAAATCATCGAAATCTCACCGAGCAACTCAATGCAGTTAAGCAGAGTTTCGAGGACGACCTCAACGTCTTGAAATCCAAGGATCGACAGAGGATCAAGAGTATTTGTAGTTCAATAACACTGGTAGCTAATGACAGATTGGGTCGTCTTGAGACAGACAGTCTGTCTGCTCATACCTTGCTCTGTGAGGAGCTGGATGCCATGCTGAAAGAGGCTACTGATCACACTTCTGCGGTAGCCATTACGAAGAAAGCACAGGAGAAGAGGTTCAATCCAGCAGGTGATACTCGTCTTGACCTCGGGAGCATCTCAGGATCAGATCCTGAGGTTCAAGTCATTCAGTGTGTAGATCTACGAGGATTGATGCGGGGTATGACCCCGTACTCTGATTATAGTGTGGCTATCGGATATTTTAATGAACATGGTATAGACATCATTGATTCAGCTGGTAAACAGGAGCAGTATGCGAACATACCAAGTAACATGGAATGTCATGATCTTGTGTTTCAACAAGACAGGTCGTTATGCGTATCGACGCGTATCAAAGCAGACATATATTCATCCAATGGCTCCAGGAAATCAACCGTCCACGTGCAAAGCAATGGCTTTCTCACACTAAACAAAAGTCCGTTAGATGAAATCCTCATCGCTAACTATGAGAAGAAAGTCTATATCTATGACCCGGCAGGATCTACTCTCAAACACACTGTTCCAACAAAACACAACGCCACGAGGCAGGTATCTGCTACCAGGTCGGGTTTGATCGTCACGAGTTCATGTAATTACATCAATCCAAGCATGGTGACGGTCTATGACAGGGATGGGAATGCTGGTAAGTCTCTACAAGCTCCAAGCGGTGTCAACCTGTATGCTGCCCTGGATGAGCAGGACAGGGTGTATGTAGCGAGTGTTGATCGTGAGAAGGGTCACGTGGTGATCAGGCTATATGACCTTGATGGTCTGAACCTGAAGGAAAGAGTTGAGTTCAATGTACTTAACCTGACGCTTGGAGATGATTGGTGTTACTTGGTTTCCCTCGCTCCAGACATGCTCGCGTTTGCTCGTGACAAAAAGTTGTATTTTATCAAAGTATCACTGTAATCATATGTATCTCACACTCTGTTCACTCTTATTTGTAGTGTGTATACCTCTCTGCTCCAGACCCACTTTCATATGGGCCTATTTTGCTATCTTTTGGTGTTCATTATGTGATAAATAACCAATTAGGAAGATGGTCATTCCCTAGATAGATTTTATTTGCCCGAATACAGTTGTCATTATTCTGTACAATGATAACTTCCCTTTCTCGAAATAATATGTAAATGCAGTACGTAAAATACACATCTACTTCTTGCATTGTGTAATCGTATCTCTTAGATATTTACTGAAAGTCAGTGATATGATATCATAATGTATTACTTCGAAATTGATAAGCATATTGATTAGCCTCTTGTTAGTGTTATTTTCCTTATGTTGTTATTCTCAAAGTATTAAACAAATTATTTTGTTTGTGCTTATATTTTGTGATTTATATTTTTAATATTTTATATCTTTAAATGAAGAAATAATAAATGCTGACTGTGTGTAAATGGAACACCATTGTAAACAAGCTTTTCAGCGTTCATAGGTCATCCTGTCCAGTTATTGGTAGTAATTTTTTGTTTTCATTTTATGATATCAATTTCTTCTTCGTATGTCTGTTACATTGAACTTTTCTGATAAATCAAATCAATCAAAACATTAAAATATCTTACTACTACTAGACATTGTACTATATTCTATGAACAATTCCTTCGTATTTTCTTTGCACCCTGTCTGAAAAGCTCTTAAATTTAATGCTCTGGAACTGATAATGTAAAAGATTAGTTTGCTACGATGTAGAGAAGAACAATGTTTTATCAACAATTTTGCCTCGTTTAATAGTCTAAACTTCTGTTTCTTGACTAAACGTTCAAGTAATTTATAGTATGATACATTATGTAAACATTTACTGCAGTTCTGTTATAATTAGTCATTTCGTTTTGAACATATTTCATGTTAATTCGGCAGTTGGCGATCTTTTTCATAATAATTACCCCTTCATTTCAATTTAATTCAGTCAAGTTAAATTCGATTCAATTCAATTAAAGAAATATCTTCATCTGCATTTTATGACGGTAGAAAGAGAATGGGGTATGATAGGATTATGTTTATCATTAATTATGATAAATTGTAGAAATGATATTCGACCTACATCTGGTCATGCCAGTAGACATGCATGGCAAACCCAGGGATGAATCTGAGGAAAATATCATTTTAATGTTTCCCTATCGTTTGAAAAATGACACACCAGTTGATATGTTTGTAAGAAGATAACATCGAAAAAATTCCTTCATGTTCACGAGCGTTTTAAAGGGGGGGGGGGGGGGGGTGGGTTCTGATAGGTGCATATCGATGGAAAATGCAGTTACTTTATGTTTTCGGTGAAGAAAGAAAGTCAATTCCTACGGGTAAAATGGCGCGACTATAACGATACACACACATAATCTCTATAATGTTTCGCTACACAGTTTTGTAAATTACCTTGAATACATGTCTTAATGTTCGTAGTTTGTATCTTCATCTTTTGTTTCTTTTTCTTTTGATTAGATAATTCACTGTAGTTATACAAACAAGTATATATGCGCTGTAATACATAGCCTATAATTACATGTACATTATTTTGTTTTATGCACACGGTATTGTTGATTGACACTGGAAGAGTCCTTTGATTGTTGACAGAGAAAGGGGAAGAGAAAGAGAGAAATAGAAGGAAATAACGGAAGAAAAGTGGAGAAAGAGGGGGTGAAGAAAAAATGTAGTTTAATACCGTCCTTTACCCTTCTAAATATAGCAATAAAAGCCTATAAAACGTCTTATGATTTTACCATAGTAACCACATTGGTATTCAAGTACACACTTGGAAAGAGAATGCTTGTGTGTTAGTGCCTCAGTTGAGATGTCTAATTTCCATTCGAGCATCAAAATAAAGTTATGAGAAGCAATGTAATTGTAGTACTATGTTATCAATACTAAACACATATTTTCTCGCCTGTACGATATTTTGCTACTTACCATCTAATGTGTTTTTAACAATTTCTCTAAACTTTTGTCAGTTTTTTTTAAAGCTCCTGATTCACGAGTAGTATGTGTGTTTTTTCTCTTTCAAACACATACCTTACTTAGAAATGCTTTTTATTAAAGTCATACTTATTCAGGAAGACTAACGTTTTGTATATACACCAGAAGGTGATAGTTATTACAAAGTTTATATCTCTGCCATTAGTAATCTTAGGTAAAGAAAGAGATATATCCATGCAAAAATCAATATTAAAAACAAACATCACAACCTGTTTGACATAATCAAGGACATTTTTGTTCTGTTCACATTCAATAAACACATGGACAATGTCCTCTATTGCGTGGCACTTGGTGGCAGTATTTGTCGTTTTGCTAATCCCCATTCGTAAAAATTGTTTCAATCAGGTAGTATAATTATTGTACAGCAATTTAAAATTGAACTCTCTTAAATGAAGTTTCTTTGTATACGTCAAATTCCTTTTGAACATGGAAGACTAATCAATGTCTCTTTTTGGTATACCACCCCCCTAAAGACAGCACCTGTTGGTGAGATTGTAGAAACGTTTGCTGCTAACGTCACTGAAATCAATTCCTGATTGTTCTCTTTATCACAATCTGTTGTAAGAGTTGAGTTCACATTATAATATAATATTCGGAGAACATTTTCGAGCCTAAAGTATCTCTCATATTAATTATCTCATGGTATTTTGTTAAACTTCCCTTCATCTTACCCTCGCTCTTCCCTTTTTGTTGTTGTTGGTGTCATTCGATTAGGGGGCACGTATGTGCACATCCCGTGCCACCCCCCCCCCCCGCTCTCTAGCTACGCCACTGCTTGTGGATACATAGCTTAGCAAATAGTGTTGGATATTGTGTTTATAGCAACAAGTTCAAGGTTGAAATCTTAGGCACTGAATATATATACTTTTCTCAAATCATACGACATTATTCTAAATTATTATGAACGAACTGTGTTGAGCTCTATACAGGCTCTAGTTGTGTTGGGTACGCTCATTGCATCTACATTGACATGTGATATGCTAGTCACCTGGCTAAGTATTTCTGTTACTACTTTCAAACAACAGACTGATTATGTGGTTGACATAATGTTCAAATTCAGTTTATTCAATGACTACAATTGTTTAATGTAATAGTTTGTAAAGTTTAGTCAAAGTGTACCCAATCACAATAGTTGACAAGGTATTCATAAGTTCACGTATATAATATAACAGGTACACGTTCATTGTTAAAGAGGTGATAAAAGAAACACTTTGAGAGATTGTTGCTCATAAATTATCACAGATAACGGTAATATTCAGCTGTTTATAGAGAGAAGGAAAGAGAGAGAGAGGGAGAGAGAGAGAGAGAGAGAGAGGGGGAGAGAGAGAGGGAGAGAATGAGAAAGAGATAGAGTATGTGCGTTTGTGCATATGTGTGTGTGAGAGAGAGAGAGAGAGAGAGAGAATGAGAGAAAGAGAAAAAGAGAGAGAGAGAGAGAGAAAATGAAAAAAGATTGAATCTTATATCAGACAGAATTGTGACCATGAGAGAAAATCATTTCTTTATTTCATGGACCCATGTTGTAGGGTCCAAGCATGATTATTTCAAATAAATCACATTCTATGTGCAGGATGGCTATGATAGTGACATATTCAATTTGATGTGATTTGTCACATTATCAGCTCTTGAGACAGAAATGATTAACATTATCATGGTTATAAGACAGTCTAAATCATGAGAGAAAACCGTGAAATATTTTTTCAGGCAAATTATACATTGACAGAAAAATCATAGCCTCGAAGAAATCCGATCACAAGAATAAAAATTGTTGACTGACAGAGAAAGAGAAAGAGAGAAATGATAGGAGATAAAGGGAGAATAGTGAAGAAAGAAGGGGTGGAAAGCAGGTGTAGTTACCGTCCTTCCCCCTACCAATGATAGTAATGAAAGCAGATAAAATGTCTGGCTTTATTATCCAGAACTTCTAGCATAATAATTATATTCGCAACTGAAAGCCTAAAGAAGTCGCCCTCTATAGCCACAAATGATGAATGCGAATATACCGCCATTGAGTTCAAAGGTGCTTATATCCTGTGCGCTATCTGTGGGAAAACCCACTGCTATTTATAGGATGCACAAACTACATTATATGAACAGACGATCTACTCAAGTGTGATTGTACCATTGTAACCTTATTTGTATACACGCTTGGATAGAGAATTAATACTTTTGACCATAGATAGGCGCACCTCTTTCGACGCATATTATTATTCAATGTGAAAACTTGGACTCAGGATATTGGTACATATACGTCACTGCATATTGTTTGAGCTTGCATGAACTGACTGTTGATCATTTGTACATTTGCCAGAAAGCTGATATTTGTACCAATGGCTGAGAAGACTAAAGAAGATAAAGCTCCAAGCTCTTCACAGAACCTGACGTGTCCGCTATGTCTTGATATCTTCGACAAGGCAACCATCTTGACTTCATGCGGACACACCTTCTGTCGGAAATGTCTCGAGAACTATGACCTGTCCCATCAGGATCTCGATCACATGACCTGTCCTCTCTGCAGGGAGGTCACCAAGTTGTCTGCGAACCGTGTCAAAGATTTTCTCACCAATGTGACTGTCAACGCACTGGTAGACGATTACCACGCCAAGAGTGGAGGGATGAACGCTGTCCCTGAGATGCGTCCAAAATGCACTACTTGCAAACGTCAAGAAGAAGCTGTGTCATTCTGCAAAACCTGCAACAGCTACTTGTGTGAGAAGTGTCTGACGGGTCATCAGAATATGTCTTTGATGTTTGAGGCCCATGAGATCGTATCCGTACAGGATATCATCAGCGGGAAGGTCAGCATTGGTCATCTATCCGAGAAATGCTACATCCACAAACAAGAGAACAAAGATATGTTTTGTGAGGATTGTAAGGTCCATGTCTGTCTCAAGTGCGTAATCGTCGGTCATCAATTTCACAAAATCAAGAATCAGGCCGACTTCGAGCAGGAGTTACGGCTTAAGGTAAATGTGGTTTTATTAAAAGTACCGTAGGCCATTACGCTAGCTCGAATATTAATAGACCCGATGTTTATTATGGTTGTAAACCCCCCTTCTACAATATAGGCACTGCAAGCATGGGGACAGATACTTCTATCAATCAAAGTGTCGGGGCAACAGAAGATCCTCCTCTCCCCCTTGCCAATCAATATTTTGCAGCAAAGCCCTATCAGCAGATTAGTCATCTAAAATGCAGAATTCAACATTTGAAATCCTGAATTTACTCAGTTACTGGTCGTTACCCTGCTCTACAAAATACAGAAAGTGCACTCCTGTCTTTATACAGTCTGTCTCCAAGGGGCAACAAAAATCAGATGCATGTTATTCCCCCTATTGGGGGTGGTTCCAAATCGTTTCTGCCCCCTCCCCCTCACAATGCCAAATATCTTTACAAACAGGAGAGGACTTTTTTTCCCGCTTCCCTTGCCAGACAGATTTTTATGACATTAATCATTTTGCAAAGCAAAAGAGCTTCTAAAAAAACAAAGTGTCACCATTCCAAATTTAAAAAATTCTCTCTCTGTCGCTACGTTCCATCGCACATTCAATAGATGTACCCTTTCTAATCTGATATGTACAGATCAGTGGGGAGATTGCGAAGGCCCCGCCCGGCTCGCAATATAATATTAGGAGTGTATATGATATTATAGCAGACTTTAAAAGCGTTAAAGTACTCTGAAATACGGTTTCAAATTTCCAAAACGCTATTTTGTTCCTCTAGGTTCATCGCATGGTTATAATTGGAATGTTTCTTTTCATTGTACAAAACCTGTCTACTACAAATACGCTTCAAACGGGTAGGGTGCGAAGTTCAAAGCTTATCTCTAGTAAAGAGAGGGGAGACAACAAAGTTTGCCAGCCCGTCTGAGCAGACATGAAGCTCTTATGCTGCTCGCTTATGGTCATTTCAATACAAATCATTATTTTAAGGTAGGCTGGGATTTTCCGATGTGTTTCAAACTATACTTGATTACACTTTTTAATTTCACAGAAGCATTCTTTTGTCTGGGTCTCTTAAATGATTTGCTTGTTACACTAATTTAACTTACTATCGATTCATATGATCATGAGTATTACAGAACACTTTTAAATGAGGTATTTTATGTCTTATGGAAGTAATAACTTTGAATATCTTAATTCTGCTTCTGTGCCTTAAAAATGTGGCTACGAGAGGAACATTCCAATACTACAACAAAAGAGGAATACAATGTATTTTTCTCTTTGTTGTTGTTGTTGTTGTAACTTAAAAACACTTTTCTTGTCAATATCAAGAAACGTCTGTATGAAAGAAGTAATGGTGTTTGTTGCGGAGTAAACAGAGTTGACGATAGTGACCGTGGCTAAACGTCATAGCTAATTTTGTCGAAAATCCTTTTGAGGTGCCCCCCCCCACATGGAGTAAAAAACACTATGGTGAGCCTTGAAGAAACGAAGGGGTACCTGGTATCATCATCTCCATTCTTTTCTTTTCTCCCTGTTTTTCTGTTTCTCTCAATATCTCAGTCTCTTCGTTATTTTCCCCTTATATATAGTTTACCATTTAATGGGTGAAAGGGGCACGTGCCCAAATTATCCAGAATACTTCGTACTATTAATATCATCATCACCATAATTGATAATAGATGTAGCAGTATCATCTTTATTATACTATATTCATTATAATTGTTATTACTATTAGTTTTTATCATTAATATTATAATAAATAATAATAATAATTATTATTATTATACTATTACTAGTTGGCCTATATCCATTTTGTTTATCTGATATTGCTGCTTTCAAACAAATGAACTTATTGCAAGGGTCGGATTCTCTTTACAAAAGCCGAAAAACAATGTTTTACATCCCTCGGTCCTTATATGACTAGCGATGATGTAGGGAGTGGGTCTTGGTTCTAACTTTTGTGAAACATCAGGCGCGTCCAAAATCCGGCGTTTGATTTTCAAACCGGCTCCACGTGGCATACATCTCATTCTACAGAATGTTCTTTTCACTTCTCTATTATTTATTTCTTTTGTTTAGGTGAACGACCTTGTCCAACGTTGTGCCACTAAGAAATCAGAACTGGAGAAGAACATTCAGAATATGGAGGTACAACGTCATGAAGTATACACTGCCGTGCAGAAACTACTGGACGATGTCAGTCAAGCCTACAGCATCAAGGCTAAAGAGCTTGAAGAAAATCATCGAAATCTCACCGATCAACTCAATACAGTAAAGCAGAGTTTCGAGGACGACCTCAACGTCTTGAAATCCAAGGATCGACAGAGGATCAAGAGTATTTGTAGTTCAATAACACTGGTAGCT
Source organism: Strongylocentrotus droebachiensis (assembly GCA_035222895.1). NCBI lineage: Eukaryota > Metazoa > Echinodermata > Echinoidea > Camarodonta > Strongylocentrotidae > Strongylocentrotus > Strongylocentrotus droebachiensis. The sequence continues at coordinate 34,945 of JAVYIG010012583.1, forward strand.
AATGACAGACTGAGTCGTCTTGAGACAGACAGTCTGTCTGCTCATACCTTGCTCTGTGAGGAGCTGGATGCCATATTGAAGGAGGCTACTGATCACAATTCTGCGGCAGCCATTACGAAGAAAGCACAGGAGAAAAAGTTCAAGCCTGCAGATGATAGTCGTCTTGACCTCGGGAGCATCTCAGAATCAGCTACTGAATACACTTCTGCGGCAGCCATTAAGAAGAAAGCACAGGAGAAGAGGTTCAAGCCTGCAGATAATAGTCGTCTTGACCTCGGGAGCATCTCAGAATCAGATCCCAAGGTTCAAGTCATACAGTGTGTAAATCTACGGGGAGTGATGCGGGGTATGACCCCGTACTCTGATGATAGTGTGGCTATCGGATATTTGAATGCACATGGTATAGATATCATTGATTCAACTGGTAAACGGGAGCAGTATGCAAACATACCAAGTAACATTGCGTGTTATCATCTTGTGTTTCAACAAGACAGGTCGTTATGTATATCGACGTGTAGCAAAGTAGACAGATATTCTCCCAATGGTTCCAGGAAATCAACCGTCCACGTACAAAGCAATGGCTATCCCAGACTAAACAAAAGTCCATTAGATGAAATCCTCATTGCCAATGAGAAGAAAGTCTATATCTATGACCCAACTGGATCCACTCTCAAGCACACTGTTCCAACAAAACACAACAAAACGATGCAGGTATCTGCTACCAGGTCGGGTTTGATCGTCACGAGTTCATGTTACATCAATCCAAGCTTAGTGACGGTCTATGACAGGGATGGAAATGCTGGTAAGCCTCTACAAGCTCCAAGCGGTATCTACCTGTATGCTGCCGTGGATGAGCAGGACAGGGTGTATGTAGCGAGCGTTGATTATAAGAATGGTAACGTGGTGATCAGGCTCTATGACCTTGATGGTCTGAACCTGAAGGAAAGAGTTGAGTTCAATGTACTTAACCTGACGCTTGGAGATGGTTGGTGTTACTTGGTTTCCCTCTCTCCAGGCAAGCTTGCGTTTACTCGTGACAAGAAGTTGTATTTTATCAACGTATCACTGTAATCATCTGTATCTCACACTCTGTTCACTCTTATTTGTAGTGTGTATACCTCTCTGCTCCAAACCCACTCGCATATGGGCCTGTTGTTTCATCTTTTGATGTTCATTATGTGATAAATAACCAAATGAGAAGATGCCCATTCTCTAGATAGATTGTAATTGCCTGAATTTCAGTTATTTTTATCCTGTATAATGATAACTTCCCTTTCTCGAAATAATATGTAAATGCAGTACGTAACATATACATCCATTTCTTGTATTGTGTAATCGTATCTCTTAGATATTTACTGAAAATCAGTGATATGATATCGTAATGTATTACTTCGAAATTGATAAGCATATTGATTAGCCTCTTGTTAGTGTTATTTTCCTTATGTTTATATTCTCAAAGTATTAAACAAATTATTTTGTTTGTGCTTTAATTTTTTGATTTATATTGTTATCATTTTGTATCTTTAAATGAAGGAAGAAGTAATGCTAACTTTGTAAATGGGACCTCATTGTAAAGAAGCTTTTTAGCTGTCACATTTCATCCTGACAAGTTATTGGTAGTATTATTTTGTTTTCATTGTATACTATCATTTGTCTCTTCGTATGTATGTTACATTGAACTTGACTAATACATGAAATCAATAGGGAAAAAAAATCCTACTGGGCCATGGTTTTATATATTCCATGAAAGATTCCTTCCTATTCACATTGCACCCTGTTTGTAAAGCTATTAAATGTAATGCTCTGAGACTTATAATATGACAGATTGGTTTGATATGAAGTACAGAAGAACGATGTATTAACAAAAATTAGGCCTCTTTTAACAGTCGGAAGATTTGTTTCTTGACTAAACGTCCTTAGTAATGTAATAATATTATGATACATTATGTAAACGTTTACTGCAGTTCTGTTATTACTAGTCATTTCACTTTGAATGTAGTTCATGATAATTATGCAGTTGTATTTTTCCTAATAATTGCCCCTTCAATTCAATTTATGTTATTCTAGTTAAATTCAATTCAATTAAATCTGTTCAGACTATAGATTTTTGACGTGGAATTTGAAATATCTTCATCTGCATTTTATAACGGTAGAAAGAGAATGTGGTACGATGGATTATGTTTATCATATGAGAAATTTTAGAAGAGATAATGATATTAAACCTAGCTCTTGTCATGCTAGTAGACATGCATAGCAAACCCAGGGATGAATCTGGAGAAAACATAATTTCAATGTTTCCCTATTGTTGATATATTTTTAAGAAGATAACATCGAAGAAAGTCCTTGTGTGCATAAGCCAACTAGCTTTAGGGACAAATTTCTTTCAATTGTTTTTAACAAAAAAATAAAATACTTGTATTCGTTTGTTTTAAAGGAGGAGGGGGGGGGGGGTGTTCTGATAACTGTATCTCGATTTATGTTTTCGGTGAAGAAAGAAAGTCAATTCGTATGGGTAAATGGCGCGACTATTACGATACACATAATCTCTATAATATTTCGCTACACAGTTTTGTAAAGTACCTTGAATACATGTCTTAATGTTCGTAGTTTGTACAGTGTATCTTCATATTTTGTTTCTTTTTCTTTTAATTAGAAAATTCACCGTAGTTATAAAAAGTAAACCTGACCTATAATGTCATTTATATTATTTTGTTGTATACACACGGTATTGTTGATTGACATTAAAAGAGTCCTTTAATTGTTGACAGGAAAAGAGGAAGGGATAGAGAGAAATAGAAGGAATTAACGGAGGAATAGTGGAGAAAGAGGGGGTGAAATACAAATGTAGTTACCGTCCTTTACTCTTCCAAATATAGTAATGAAAGTCTATAACACGTCTTGTGATTTTACCATTGTAACCACATTAGTATTCAAGTACACACTTGGAAAGAGAATGCTTGTGTGTGAGTGCCTCAGCTGAGATGTCTAATTTCCATTCGAGCATCAAAATAAAGTTATGAGAAGCAATGTAATTGTAGTACTATGTTTACAATACAAAACACATATTTTTTCGCCTGTACAATATTTTGCTACTTACCAATTAAAGTGTTTAAAAAAAAAATCTCTGACAACCCTTTTTTTAAAAGCTCCTGATTTACGAGTACTCTGTGTTTTTTTTCTCTTTCAAATACGTACCTTACTTTGAAACGCTTTTCATTAAAGTCATGCTTAGTCCGGAAGACTAACATTTTGTATATATACACTAGAATGCGAGAGTTATTACAGCGTCCAGGGGCGGATCTAGCTTTTTGCTAAGGGGGTGGTTTGACCAAAATAATGACGATACGGAGCATCGTCAACGAGCCGCGAAGCGGCGAGCCGATTTTTTTGGGGTGTTTATTTGAACCCCGTAAATGATGTTTTCCTGGCATCTATTAACACAATGGAGACCATAAAAAGCAGTGCATGATAACGTCTTTTTAAATCAAGTAACAGTTTAATACACAGTTATATCCAGAGTTATCATGTTTTTGGTTAAGTTACCAGATGAGTTGAATATCTTCTTACAATATTTGCACTTGAAAGGGTTTCTCTCTACAGCGTGCGTTCTTTTTTCTTTATTTTTTTCTTTTTTTTTTTCCTTTTTTTTTTTTTTTTTTTTGGGCCGCCCAAGGGGGGGGGGGGTTTAAACCCCCTAAACCCCCCCCCGTAGATCCGCGCCTGGCGTCCATCTTTCTGTGCGTTAGTAATCTTAGGTAAAGAACATATTTCCATGCAAAAATCAATATTAAAACCAAACATCACAACCTGTTTGACATAATTAAGTACAGTCTTGTTGTGTTCACATTCAATAAAGACATGGACAATGTCTCCTATCACGTGATACTTTGGGGCAGTTTCTGTCGTCTGCCAATCCCAATTCGTAAAGATTGTTTCAAACAGGTAGTATATTGTACAGCAATATAGAATTGAGCTCTCTTAAACGAATTTACTTTGTATACGTCAAATTCCTTTTAACACGGAAGACTAATCAATGTCTCTTTTTGGTATACCACCTCCCCCCTGAAGACAGCACCTGTTGGTGAGATTGTAGAAACGTTTGCTGCTGCCTGCTTACGTCACTGAAATCAAGTCCTGATTGTTCTCTTTATCACAATCTGTTGAAAGAGTTGCGTTCAACTGATAATATTAGAAGAACATTTACAAGCAAAAAGTATCTCCTTATATTAATAATATTAAGGTATTTAAAAAAAAAACTTCCCTTCATCTTACCCCTCGCTCTTCCCTTCTTTGTTGTTGTGAGTGTCATTCGATTAGGGGGCACGTACGTGCACATCGTCCCGTGCCCCCCCCCCCGCTCTCTTGCTACGTCACTGATTGTGGAAACATAGCTGGGCAAATAGTGTTGGTTATTGTGTTGATAGCAACAAGTTCAAGGTTGAAATCACAGACACTGAATATATACGTTTTTCTCACAGCAGACAAAATTATTCTAAATTAATATGAACGAACTGTGTTGAGCTCTACAGGCTCTAGTTGTGTTGCCTCTATATTGACATGTGCTACAATCACATGAATAAGTATTTCTGTTACTACTTTCAAACAACAGACTGATTATGTGGTCGACATAAAGTTCAAATTCACCTTATTCAATGAGTATAACTGTTTAATTTAATAGTTTGTAAAGTTTAGTCAAGGCCCAATAGGGTAGTGAAACCAATCACTATTAACATATATGACAAAGTATTAATAAGTACAAGTATATAATAACAGGTACACCTCTTCATTGTTGAAGAGGTGATAAAAGAAACACTCTGAAGGATTATTGCACATAAATTATCACAGACTTTGGTAATATTCAGCTGTTTATAGGGAGAGAGAGAGGAAAGAGAGAGAGAGAGAGAGAGAAGAAAGTGTGCGTGAGAGAGAGAGAGAGAAAAAAAAAAGAGAAGGAGAGAGAGAGAGAGAGAGAGAAAGAAAGAGAGAGAGAATAACAAAAGTCACAGATAGAGAGAGGGGGACAGAGAGAAAAAAGAGAATTAGAGAGAGAGAGAGAGAGAGAGAGAGAGAGAGGAATAAATAGTGAAAGATTAGAAGGTTACATCAGACAGAATTGTGATCATGAGAGAAAATCTTTTCTTTATTTCATGGACCCATTGTTTTAGGGTCCAAGCATGAATATTTCAATTAAATCACATTCCATGTGCAGTATCGCTATGATAGTGACACGTTCACTTTGATATGATTTTCATGTTATCAGCTCTAGAGACAGAAATGATTCACATTATCATGGTTATAATATACCTAAATCATGAGATTTTTTATAAGAGAGGAAAAGGTGAAACAAAATTTCAGGCAAATTGTACATTGAAGAGTCATAGCCTCGAAGCAATCCAATCACAAGAAGATAAAATGTTGACAAAGAAAGAGAAAGAGAGATATGGAAGGAGATAAAGGAAGAATAGTGGAGGAAGAAGGGGTGGAAAGCAAGTGTAGTTACCGTCCTTTCCCCCTACCAATAGGGACTTTTCGATTTGCACGACGAGAACGTGGACTGCAACGTGTGACATCCTTTTTAGGCACTGCCAGTGCCTCAAAAGGACGTCACACGTGACTTAAAAGGAAGTCACATGTCCACGTCCACGCAAATCGAAAATTCCCTAATGAATAGTAATGCAAGCAAATAAAACGTTTGACTTTTATTATCTAGAATTCTAGCATAATAATCATATCCACCACTGACATCCGAACAAAGTCGTCCGCTATAGACTAAAACGATGAATACATAATATATACCACCATTAAGTTCAAAGGTGCTATATCCTGTACGCTCTCTGTGGGAAAACCCACTGCTATTTACAGGATGCACAAACTGCATAATATGAACAGACGATCTACTCGAGTGCGATTTTACCACTGTAACCTTTTTTTGTTATACACATTTGGATAGAGAATCAATACTTTTGATAGACCCACCTATTTCGAAGCATATTATTAATCAACGTAAAAACTTGGACTCAGGATATTGGTACAACCTAGTACGTCAATGCATATTGTTTGAGCTTGCATGAACTGACTGTTGAACATTTGTACATTTTGCCAGAAAGCTGATATTTGTACCAATGGCTGAGAAGACTGAAGAAGATATAGCTCCAAGCTCTTCACAGAACCTGACGTGTCCGCTATGTCTTGATATCTTCGACAAGGCAACCACCCTGACTTCATGTGGACACACCTTCTGTCGGAAATGTCTCGAGAACTATGACCTGTCCCACCAGGATCTCGATCACATGATCTGTCCCCTCTGCAGGGAGGTCACCAAGTTGTCTGCGAACCGTGTCGAAGATTTCCTCACCAATGTGACTGTCAACGCACTGGTAGACGATTACCACGCGAAATGTGGAGGGGTGAATGCTGTCCTTGAGATGCATCCAAAATGCACTGCTTGCAAACGTCAAGAAGAGGCTGTATCATTCTGCAAATCCTGCAACAGCTACTTTTGTGGACAGTGTCTGACGAGTCATCAGAATTTGTCTGTGATGTTTGAGGCCCATGAGATTGTATCCGTACAGGATATCATCAACGGGAAGGTCAGCATTGGTCATCTATCCGAGAAGTGCGACATCCACAAACAAGAGAACAAAGATATGTTTTGTGAGGACTGTAAGGTCCACGTCTGTCTCAAGTGCGTGATCGTCGGTCATCAATATCACAAAATCAAGAATCAGGCTGACTTCGAACAGGAGTTACGGCTTAAGGTAAACGTGCTTTCATTAAAAGTACTGTATGCGCCGGAAGCGGGGAGGAGGTGGGGACAGAGGGGGCTGATGGAATAGTTCTAGTGGAGGGGGGGGGGGGGGGGGGGGTTGGCCTCGCAAGGTAGGAAAAAGGAATTTAAATGTAAATATTTTACATTGTAATACTCATCCTAAAATCAACATTCTCCCACACAGTCATTACGATCCATCCAATATCAATTTACCCGGTGTCTATTATGTTGTAAATCCCCTATTACAATAGACACTGCAAGCATGGGAGCAGATACTTCAATCAAATGGGTCGGGACAACAGTAGATCCTCCCCTCCCCCTTGACAATAAATATTTATCAGCAAAGCTATATCAGCAGATTAGTCCTCTAAAATGCAGAATACAACAATTCAAATCCTAAATTTACTTAGTTACTGGTCGCTACTCTGCTCTACAAAATATAGAAAGTGCACTTCTGTCTTTATACAGTCTATACAATAGAACGTTTGTATTTGATGTTATAGCAGACTTTAAAAGCGTTTTCAGTAAGTACGGTTTCAAATTTCCCGAAACGCTACCTTTTCCCTCTCGGTCGCTAGACTTTCTCGCATTTTTATAGTTTACTAGTTTACTAGTTGGCCTATATCCATTTTGTTCATCTGATATTTCTAATTTCACACTAATGCATTTATTGCAAGTGTCGGATTCCCTTAAAGAAAAAACAACAACAATGTATTACATTCCTCGGTCCTCATAATGACAACTGATGATGTAGGGGGTAGGTCTTGGTTCTAACTTGTGTGAAACATCAGGCGCGTCCAAAATCCGGTGTTTGATTTTTAAACCGGCTCCACGTAATTGGCATAAACATCTCATTCTACAGAATGTTCTTTCCATATCTCTGTCATAATCATTTATTTGTTTTGTTTAGGTGAACGACCTTGTCCAGCGTTGTGCCACTAAGAAATCAGAACTGGAGAAGAACATTCAGAATGTGGAAGTACAACGCCATGAATTATACACTGCCGTGCAGAAACTACTGGACGATGTCAGTCAAGCCTACAGCATCAAGGCCAAAGAGCTTGAAGAAAATCATCGAAATCTCGCAAAGCAACTCAATGTAGTAAAGCAGATTTTCGAGGACGATCTCAACGTCTTGAAATCCAAGGATCGACAAAGGATCAAGAGTATTTGTAGTTCAGTAACACTGGTAGCTAATGACAGACTGGGTCGTCTTGAGACAGACAGTCTGTCTGCTCATACCTTGCTCTGTGATGAGCTGGATGCCATGCTGAAGGAGGCTGCTGATCACACTTCTGCGGCAGCCATTACGAAGAAAGCACAGGAGAAGAGGTTCAAGCCTGCAGATGATACTCGTCTTGACCTCGGGAGCATCTCAGAATCAGATCCCAAGGCTCGAGTCATTCAGTGTGTAGATCTACGGGGAGAGATGCGAGGAATGACCCCGTACTCCGATGATAGTGTGGCTATCGGATATTTGAATGAACATGGTATATATATCAATGCTTCAACTGGTAAACAGGAGCAGTATGCAAACATACCAAGACACATAGGGTGTTATGATCTTGTGTTTCAACAAGACAGGTCATTGTGCATATCGACGCGTAGCAAAGTAGTCAAATATTCTCTCAATGGCTCCAGGAAATCAACCGTCCACGTCGTGAAAGGCAATGGCTTTCTTAGACTAAACAAAAGTCCGTTAGATGAAATCCTCATCGCGGCTTACAGTGAGAAGAAAGTCTATATCTATGACCGGACTGGATCCACTCTCAAACACACTGTTCCAACAAAACACAACGCCATGAACCAGGTATCTGCTACCAGGTCGGGTTTGATCGTCACGAGTTCATGTCGATCAATAAGCTTTCCAAGCGTGGTGACGGTCTATGACAGGGTTGGAAATGCTGGTAAGTCTGTACAAGCTCCAAACCGTGTCTACCTGTATGCTGCCGTGGATGAGCAGGACAAGGTGTATGTAGCGAGTGTTGATTATCAAAATGGAAACGTGGTGATCAGGCTCTATGACCTTGATGGTCTGAACCTGAAGAAAAGAGTTGAGTTCAATGTACTTAATATGTCACTTGGTAATACTTGGTGTAATTTGGTTTCCCTCTCTCCAGACATGCTCGCGTTTACTTGTGACAAGAAGTTGTATTTTATCAAAGTATCACTGTAATCATCTGTATTTCACACTCTGTTCACCCTTATTTGTATTGTGTATACCCTTTCTGCTCCAGACCTACTCTCATAATGGGCCTATGTTGCTATCTTTTGATGTTCATTATGTGATAAATAACCAAATAGGAAGATGCCTATTCTCTAGATAGATTTTAATTGCCTGAATACAGTTATCATTATCCTCTATATATAATGATAACTTCCTTTTCTCGAAATAATATGTAAATGCATACGTAAAATATACATCTACTTCTTGCATTGTGTAATCGTATCTCTTAGATATTTACTGAAAGTTAGTGATATGACATAATGTATTACTTCGAAATTGATAAACATATTGATTAGCCTCTTGTTAGTGTTATTTTCCTTATGTTGTTATTCTCAAAGTATTGAACAAATTATTTTGTTTGTGCTTATATTTTTTGACTTATATTTTGAATATTTTGTATCTTTAAATGAAGAAATAATTAATGCTCTCTTTATAAATGGGACCCCATTGTAAAGAAGCTTTTTAGCTGTCACATGTCATCTTGAAAAGGTATTGGTAGTATTATTTTGCTTTCATTTTATAATATCATTTGACTCTTCGTATGTATGTTACATTGAACTTGACTAATACATGAAATCAATAGAAAAAAAAAATCTTACTGGGCCATGGTTTTATATTCCATGAAAGATTCCTTCATATTCACGTTGCACCCTGTTTGAAAACCCATTAAATTTAATGTTCTGGGACTGATAAAATGACAGATTAGTTTGCTATAATGTAGAGAAGAACGATGTATTAAAAAAAAGTAGGCCTCTTTTAACAGGCGTAAGATTTGTTTCTTGACTAAACGTGCTTAGTAATGTAATAATATTATGATATTGTCATGTAAGGAATATTTTCTAGGCGAGAAGGGAAATGTACTACTCAAAGGAAATGTACTACTCTAAGGTCAAATAGAGGTAGCCAAGCGTAGGATGCATTATTGCATACATTTGCATTTAAGACACACAGTAGATGTTTTTTTTTTTATATGCATGATTTTGGGTTGGCTATTGAATGGAAATATAAATAGTAATAGCTTGCATACCTAGGAGGTTTTGAATGTTAAGGGAAGTTGCTTTAGAATAATGGGCAGAACCCTTCAAGTCAGTGCTACTGTGCAGACGTTTAATGCACGAGGTAGGTTTGTTTAGTAGCAGAAACATTTTCTTCAGAGAGACTTTCACGCGTCGGGGCGAGATAAGCTGTCAAGTCGACGGGGATATCTACGCAGTCTAGAGACTGGCCAAGCTAGCAAGACCAGGAGGGACTCACGAGATGGAAGCTGCTCTGTTATAAAGTTATGTTCTATTAAATTGTTTATGTTCTGTTGATTTTTGACGCCACGATTTGTAGGCTGAATATTAAACCTTCATTATACCTATTACAATTGTTTTCTGGTGTGGTTTTCTGATGAGGTAGCAGTGTAAATAATTTTTAAAAAGTCACTCACGTGACAGATACATTATGTAAACGTTTACTGCAGTTCTGTTATTACTAGTCATTTCACTTTGAATGTATTTCATGTTAATAATGCAGTTGTATTTTTCATAATAATTACCCCTTCAATTCAATTTATTTGAATCTAGTTAAATTCAATTCAATTAAATCTGTACAGACTATCGGTTTGTGACGTGGAATTTTGAATATCTTCATCTGCATTTTATAACGGTAGAATGAAAATGGGTTAATATAGGATTATGTTTATCATAAATTATGATAAATTGTAGAAATTATGAGGATATTAGACCTACATCTGGTCATTCTAGTAGACATGCATGGCAAACCCAGGGATGAATCTGGAGAAAACATCAGTTTAATGTTTCCCCATCATTTACAAAAATGACATCAGTTGATATGTTTGTAAGATTAAGATTACATCGAAGAAATATGTATGCATAAGCAAACTAGCTTGGGGACATTTTCTTTCTATTGTTCTTTAACAACGACACAAATATTTTTTTGTATTTAAAGGGGGGGGGGGGGGGGTTCTGATAATAGCATCTCAATGGAAAATACAGTTACCTTGTATTTTTGGTGAAGAAAGAAAGTCAAGTCTTATGGGTAAAATGGCGCGACTATTTCGATACACACGCATGGTTTCTATACTGTTGTTGTACACAGTTTTATAAAGAACCGTAACATATTTTATGTCTCAAAGCTTGTATTTTCCTCTTTTTTTGTTGTTTTAAATTAGAAAATAGTTATAAAAAGTATTTACACGCTGTAAACCTAGCCTATAAGTACATGTACATTATTGTGTTGTATGCACAAGGTATTATTGATTGACACTGGAAGACAAATGTAGGTACCGTCCTTTACTCTTCCAAATATAGAGTACCGAAGCTGTGACATCATAAAAATCTATTTTTAGAATTTCTCAATTATTTCTTCATCTTCCAAAAGAGCATAACAAATAATGTCTGAATGTTGAAAACCAATTGAATATGTTAAGTATTGGTTGAGATATGACCATCTGAATTAATAGATGTCCTATAGAAACTCAGTGTTATATTGCTCTGGCTCGTAATGTTATGAACCAGAGCAATATAACACTGAGTTCCTATAGGACATCTATTATAATTCAGATGGTCATATCTCAGCCAATACTTAACATATTCAATTGGTTTTTCGACATTCGGACATTATTTGTTATGCTCTTTCGGAAAATGAAGAAAAGAAAATCAGAAATTCTAAAAATAGATTTTTACGATGTCACACTTCTCACCACTCTGTAGTAATGAAAGCCTATAAAACGTCTTGTGATTTTACCATCGTAACCACATTGGTATTCAAGTACACACTTGGAAAGAGAATGATTGTGAGTGTGCCTCAGTTGAGATGTCTAATTTCCATTCAAGCATCAAGAATAAAGTTATGAGAAACAACGTAATCGTAGTACTATGTTATCAATACTAAACACATACATTTTCTCGCTTGTACGATAATTTTCTACTTACCAATTAAAGTGTTTTTAACAATTTCTCTGTCAACCTTTTTCGTCTGTTTTCTTTAAGCTCCTGATTTACGAATAGTCTGTGTGTTTTGTTCTCTTTTAAATACGTAACTGACTTTGAAACGCTTAACAAAAATATTAAAGTCATACTTATTCCGGAAGACTAACATTTTGTTTATACACCATAATGTGATAGTTATTACAACGTCCACTTCTCTGTCATTAGTAATCGTAGGTAAAGGACAGATATATCCATGTAAAAATCAATATTAAAACCAAACATCACAACCTGTTTGATATAATCAAGGACAGTCTTGTTCTGTTCACATTCAATAGACACATGGACTATGTCCTCTATAACGTGGTACTTGGGGGCAGTATCTGTCGTCTGCCAATCCCAATTCGTAAAGATTGTTTCAAACAAGTAGTACTGTATATTGTACAGCAATTTAAAACTGAACTCTCTTTTAAAACGAAGTTCCTTTGTATACGTCAAATTTCCTTTTAACACGGAAGACTAATCAATGTCTCTTTTTAGTATACCACCTCCTCCTAAAGACAGCACCTGTTTGTGAGATTGTAGAAACGTTTGCTGCTTACGTCACTGAAATCAATTCCTGGTTTTTGTCTTTATCACAATCTGTTGAAAGAGTTGCGTTCACATAATAATATAATATTCGAAGAACATTATCAAGCAAAAAGTATCTCCTTATATTAATTAACTCAAGTTATTTTTTAAACTTCCCTTCATCTTACCCTCACTCTTCCTTTTTTTTTTGTTGGTGTCATCAGATACAGGGGCGCTTACGTGCACATCGTCCCGTGCCACCCCCCCCCCCCCCCGCTCTTTAGCTACGTCGCTGCTTGTGGATATAGCTTAGCAAATAGTGTTGGATATTGTGTTGATAGCAACAAGTTCAAGGTTGAAATCTTAGACACTGAATATCTAAATTGGTCTCACAGCATACGACATTATTTTAAATTAATATAAACGAACTGTGTTGAGCTTCTTACAGGCTCTAATTGTGTTGCATCTATATTGACATGCGCTACAGTCGCCTGGATAAGTATTTATGTTACTACTTTCAAACATCAGACTGAGTATAGGCTATGTGGTCGACATAAAGTTCAAATTAAGTTTATTCAATGAGTACAATAAATTGTTTGATGTAGTAGTTTGTAAAGCTTAGTCAAGGCCCAATACCGTAGTGTACCAAATCACTATTAACATAAATAGTTGACAAGGTATTCATAAGTACAAGTAGATAAAAACAGGTACATGTTCATTATTAAAGAGGTGATAAAAGAAACACTTTGAAGGATTATTGGACATAAATTATCACAGGCTTTGGTAATATTCTGCTGTTTATAGGGAGAGAGAAAGAGAGAGAGAAATAAATAGAGAAAGATAGTATATCAGACAGAATTGTGATCATGAGAGAAAATCATTTCTTTATTTCATGGATCCATTGTTGCAGGGTCCAAGCATGATTATTTGAAATATAACATATTCCATGTGCAATATGGCTATATATGAAAGTGACATGAGAGACATGAGAGAAGTGACATGAGACAGAGAGCGAGCGAGAAAGAGTCAGAGATAGAGCGAGAGGGGTATAGAGAGAGAGAAAAGGTGTCTGCGTTTGTGAGTGCGTGCGTGTGCGAGAGAGAGGGAGGAGTAAATGGAGAAAGTTAGAAGCTTAAATCAGACAGAATTGTGGTGAGAGAAAATCATTTCTTTATTTCATGGATCCATTGTTGTAGGGTCCGAGAATGATTATTTCAAATATATCACCTTCCTGTGCTAAATCATGAGTTTAACAAAAAAAGAGGAAACGGTGAAATAATTTTTCAGGCAAATTGTACATTGGAAGGAAAGTCTTAGCCTCGAAGCAATCAATTCATAAGAATATAAACTGTTGACAGAGAAAGAGAGAAATGGAAGGAGATAAAGGAAGACTAGTGAAGAATAGTGAGAAAAAAGGCGTGGAAAGCTCGTGTAGTTACCGTCCTTTTCCCTTCAAATGCTAGTAATGAAAGCAAATAAAACGTCTGGCTTTATTATCCAGGATTCTACTAAAGTGGACCTCCAGCATAATAATTATATCCGCCACTGAAAGCCTAAAGAAGTCGCCCTCTATAGCCAAAAATGATGAATACGTATATACCGCCATTAAGTTCAAAGGTGCTTATATCCTGCGCGCTATCTGTGGGAAAACCCATTTCTATTCATAGGATGCACAAACTACATTTTATGAACAGACGACCTACTCAAGTGTGATTGTACCATTGTAACATTATTTGTATGCACACTTGGATAGAGAACTGATACTTTTGATAGGCGCACCTATTTCGACGCATATTATTAATCAACGTGAAAACTATATTGGTACAAACTACTAGTACTACTACGTCACTGTATATTGTTTGAGCTTGCATGAACTGACTGTTGAACATTTGTACATTTGCCAGAAAGCTGATATTTGCACCAATGGCTGAGAAGACTGAAGAAGATAAAGATCCAAGCTCTTCACAGAACCTGACGTGTCCGCTATGTCTTGCTATCTTCGACAAGGCAACCATCCTGACTTCATGCGGACACACCTTCTGTCGGAAATGTCTCGAGAACTATGACCTGTCCCATCAGGATCTCGATCACATGATCTGTCCTCTCTGCAGGGAGGTCACCACGTTGTCTGCGAACCGTGTCAAAGATTTCCTCACCAATGTGACTGTCAACGCACTGGTAGACGATTACCACGCCAAGAGTGGAGGGATGAACGCTGTCCTTGAGATGCGTCCAAAATGCACTGCTTGCAAACGTCAAGAAGAGGCTGTGTCCTTCTGCCAGACCTGCAACAGCTACTTGTGTGAGCAGTGTCTGACGAGTCATCAGAATTTGTCTGTGATGTTTGAGGCCCATGAGATTGTATCCGTACAGGATATCATCAACGGGAAGGTCAGCATTAGTCATCTATCCGAGAAGTGTTACATCCACAAACAAGAGAACAAAGATATGTTTTGTGAGGATTGTAAGGTCCACGTCTGTCTCAAGTGCGTAATCGTCGGTCATCAATTTCACAAAATCAAGAATCAGGCTGACTTCGAACAGGAGTTACGGCTTAAGGTAAACGTAGTTTCATTGGTACCGTAGGCGCTGGAATCGGGGAGGAGGTGAGGGCAGAGGGGGCTGATGCAATAGTTCAAGTGGGGGGGGGGGGGGGGGGGGGTGGGGGGGGGGGTTGCCTCGCAAGGTAGAAAAAAGAAAATTAAATGTAAATATTTTGCATTTTAATAAGCATCCTAAAATCAACATTTTCCCACACGGTCATTACGATCACTCGAATATCAATAGACCCGATGTTTATGATGTTGTAAACCCCCTTCTAAAATAGGCACTGCAAGCATGAGAGCAGATACTTCAATCAAATAGGTCAGGGCAACAGTAGATCCTCCCCTCCCCCTTGTATTGACAATAAATGTTTACAAGCAAAGCTATATCAGCAGATTAGTCCTCTAAAATGCAGAATTCAACATTTAAAATCCTAAATTTACTCAGGTATAGGTCGCTACCCTGCTCTACAAAATACAGAAAGGGCACTCCTATGTTTATACTGTAGAAAGCCTGTCTCCAGGGGGCAGCAAAAGCCAGGGGCATATCATTCCCTCTATTGGTGTTGGTGGTGGTGGGGGGGGGGGGGGTGGAGCCAAATCGATTCTGCCCCATCCCCCTTACAATGCCAAAGATCTTTATAAATAAGAGAGGACCTTTTTTTCCCGCCTCCCTTGCCAGACAATTTTTGTTGTTGACATGATCAATAATTTTGCAAGCAAAAGAGCTTCTAAACATAGTGTCATCACTATATTTAAAGAAATTTCTCTCGGTCGCTACGCTCTGTCGCACATTAATAGATGTACCCTTTCTGATCTGTACGGAATACAGATCAGTGGGGGAGAAGGCAAAGGCCCCGCCCGTCTCGCAGGATAATATTACGATTGTATGTGATATTATAGCAAACTTGATAAGCTTTTAAGTACTCTGAAATACAGTTTCAATTTTCCAAAACGCTATTTTGTTCCTCTAGGTCGCTAAACTTTCTTGCATTTTAATACTTGGAACGTTTCTTATCATTGTACATACCCTGTCTACTGCAAATGCGCTTGAAACGGGTAGGGTGCGAAGTTCAAAGCTTATCTCTAGTAAAGGGGGCGAGACAACAAGTTTGCCACCCTCTGAGAAGACATGAAGCTCTAATACTTTCCCCTTATTTGTAGTTTACCATTTAATGGGTGAAAGGGGCACCTGCCCAGATTATCAAGAATACTTCGTACTATATATCATCATCACCATAATTGTTAATAGATGTAGTAGTATAATTATAATTATTATTATTTTTATTATATTACTTTCATTATGATAATAATAATTATTATTATACTATCATTATACTATTACTATATGGCTTATATCCATTATGTTTACTGCTTTTATACAAATGAACTTATTGCAAGGGTCTGTTTCCCTTTGAAAAAGGCCGAAAAAACAAAGTATTCCACTCCTCTGTCCTCACAACATATGATGATGGAGGGGGTAGGTCTTGGTTCTAACTTTTGTGAAAAATAAGGCGAGTGCGAAATCCGCATTTTTTTCCTTCAAACCACCTCCAATGTAAGTGGCATAGATCTCATTCTACAGAATGTTCTTTTCACTTCGCTATTATTTGTTTTGTTTAGGTGAATGACCTTGTCCAGCGATGTGCCACTAAGAAATCAGAACTGGAGAAGAACATTCAGAATGTGGAAGTACAACGCCATGAAGTATACACTGCCGTGCAGAAACTAATGGACGATGTCAGTCAAGCCTACAGCATCAAGGCTAAAGAGCTTGAGGAAAATCATCGAAATCTCACCGAGCAACTCAATGCAGTAAAGCGGAGTTTCGAGGACGACCTCAACGTCTTGAAATCCAAGGACCGACAGAGGATAAAGAGTATTTGTAGTTCAATAACACTGGTAGCTAATGACAGACTGGGTCTTCTTGAGACAGACATTCTATCTGCTCATACCTTGCTCTGTAAGGAGCTGGAAGCCATGCTGAAGGAGGCTACTGATCTCACTTCTGCGGCAGCCATTACAAAGAAAGCACAAGAGAAGAAGTTCAATCCTGCAGATGATACTCTTCTTGACCTCGGGAGCATCTCAGAATCAGATCCCAAGGTTCAAGTCATTCAATGTGTAGATATACGGGGACATTTGCAAGGAATGACCAAGTACTCTGATGATAGTGTGGCTATTGGATATGATACAGGTATATATATTGTTGATTTAGCTGGTAAAAAGGAGCAGTATACAAGCATACCTAGCAACATGGGGTGTTATGATCTTGTGTTTCAGCAAGACAGGTCGTTATGTATATCGACGGGTTGCGCAGAAGCACATGTATATTCGCCCAATGGCTCCAGGAAATCAACCATCCACAAGAATAACAATGGCTCTCTTCTCAAACTAAACAGAAGCCCAACAGATGAAATACTCATCACTAGATATGAGAGGAATGTCTATATCTATGATCCTACTGGATCCACTCTCAAACACACTGTTCCAACAAAACACAACGCTACGATCCAGGTATCTGCCACCAGGTCGGGTTTGATCGTCACGAGTCCATGTAATTACGCCATTCAAAGCGTGGTGACGGTCTATGACAGGAATGGGAATGCTGGTAAGTCTCTAAAAGCTACATTCAAAGTATACCTGTTTGCTACCGTGGATGAGCAGGACAGGGTTTATGTAGCGAGTGTTGATCGTAAGAATGGTAACGTG
>JAVYIG010012584.1:0-52692 GCA_035222895.1 Strongylocentrotus droebachiensis
TGTGGTGGACAGGCAGGGGCAATATCTCCCCCAGAAATTCCCCATTCGACATATTTACTGATAACAAGACCAAAGGAATTATGTACTGCAATACTTACTTTCAGAAATCGCAGCCAAAAGTTTCCTCCTCCGTAACGGTTTTAAGAAGAGCAGATCCTCCTCTGTAACATGCTGCAGATCTTCAATTTCATCACATCCAAGTTTGTCCAATTCAATCCTTATCTCTGTAACAGCAGAGTCCAAGGCAGGAAAAACCTGGGATAGGAACTGTGTTAACTCTGTCTCCTCTTCTTTGTCCATTGTGCTTTCTGAAATAACAGACATAAGGCATATCATTGTTGGGATTAAAGTGTATCCCGCTACATTTGAATGCTATATCAACATTTGCAAAAGAATGTCTTAGAAGCAAAATCAATGCAATTAAATGAAGAGGGTTTTCTCTATTCATACTTTATAACAATCTGAAGTATGTCAAGCCACTTTCATAATATACCTTTTCCCTCAAGGAACTAAGCAAATACCTGCCAAATGGTTATATGGGCAATTCCACAGTTAGGTGGACAAATAACCAAAGTTGAATTTGATTGTATTTCAATTCCTGCTACATTTTCCAAGATAAATAATTCAGGAGTCATAAATAAAAAAGGAATGACTTTTATTTCCCACCTTTCTTTCATTCTCAAATGTCTCCATCTGTGATAACCAGAACTGTACACAAATTGGTGATGTAGGACTACATATGCTGAAATTGTACTTTCAAATCATTTTAAAGAAAACAGTGATTTATTTACAACTGTTTTCATTGGATAACGTGAAGGAATGTTCAATACACAAATCCAAGGCATTGTTTTTCCAACTTAGATTTATTAAATTATCATGGGCAAATAAAGTGTCATGGACAAATGTAATGTTACTAACGGTAACGTTACTAACGCAGCTTTTGATGTAGCAGTTAAAAGTAAAAATATTTCTTTCAATAAATTATATTTCATACAACTTTCCAACATATCAGCAATGATATAATAATCAAACTTAGTCACAGATGAATCCAATTGACCAGGAATTTTGGGACAAAGTCTTGTAATCATTTTCCATGTCCTTTTTTGTAACGTTCATGTACTAACGGAAATTCAAGGTAATGTTGTTAGTCACTGAAACGTGATACATGATTTAGAAAGATGAGATAAAGAAGGTACTAAAATGAGGAGAAAATATTCATGTATCTTCATGTAGCAGTCAAATATATTGCAAAAAGTACCATAAAATGTAACTGTGAATTGCCCATTATAGTCATAATTCCAAGTTCCAACCACTGCAATTCATCAAGTTTAAACAGGTAGATATTTTGCTACAATGAGTTTGACAAAGAGTTACATGTAAGCACACAACATGAACTCTTTGAAAAAATGGCCTTATCACTGAAAATGTATTCATCTTGAATTAAATTAATGAGATGGTAGAGTCATCATAAGATTTAAAATAAGACCACAGGGTCCACAGTTAACAGTCCATCTGTGCATCTAGTAGAAAATCCATGGTTCAATAAAGTGCAATTGATTGTCTGCCTACAAACCTAATAACCTAAATTCACAGAAGAGGCAAAAACAAAAATTGATTTCCAAGATAATGTTCCATATTTTCTCACTAACAAAACTTACTTTTTATGACATACATATGTGTGCACAGTGCATGCATGGAATTTAACTTGTTGATATGACCTGCGGATCCAGTAGGAAAATAAAACTCAAACGTTTGCGTATCCAGTTCACTTGTGCTCAAGGAAGCAGCAGGGCATAAGTGTTTTGTCCTCCAAATGTTTGAGGGCACAATTTATATATATATATACATGTATATATATATATATATTTCTCATTTTGTGACATAAACTTATTAATTAATCAAGGGTTCGAGTACAGGGTCCCGTTCCATAAAGACTTGTTATAATAACAAATGCACAAGTTTAATATCAGCTAATCAAACCGAATGATTTCAGTAGCTTTAAACTAAATTATTGCAAATTTGTTATTATAACAAGTTTTATGAAACTGGCCCCAGAACTTTTCAAACTCTCACAAGATAGTTACTACAAGCGTGAACTTAATTTCAGCCACATTTACCTCACACACAGATGGAGTGCTTCAGGGCAATGCAATTTCTGCGATGAACAGTATAGGCGTGGAGTGGCTGGGTGTCTAAAAGTTGCTGTCTGTCAAGACATCTCAAATTACATTCCAGTGCTTCCTGATTGGATGCTTCAAGTAACTCGTACAATCCAAGTGCAGGGTTGTAAGAGCTTCTTATGACCGAGACAAGAAAATGGCATGTACCAGAATTATCACTGCCCAATATGAATGATTGAATGAGACCAAAGCTCAGATGGAACCTATCCACAACAGTCTGATTAATGATGATATATTCCCCTTTCATGTAATGTATGCCATCAATATCAACAGAGTCAGAGATGTGAACATCACCACCAGAATGCATCCCACATTTATCTACAGCAGATTTCACAGAAGTGGCATACAAATTTGAATGAAATGGAACAGATCTTTCAGCTGAAATGCCAACACTGAAGTACTGGCCATGTCTACAAAAAGCTTGCAAAAGCTGATGCTTTTCAGCTAGGGATTTTGTAATGTTGATAAAATTGGCACAATGACGAGCATGAGATTTGAAGTAAGAATGCTTACTTTCAAATCTCATGGTCCATGATCTCATCAATGGACCACACTTTAGGATAAGCTCCGGATAGTGTCGGAGAAAGTGGTGTTTTGGTCTTAGTTTGATCAAAGGAAATGCTTCTCTTCTGTCTATCAAGTACTCATCAATCAAAACCCTAAGAGTCAAGACTTGCCCATGTGAGATTCTTTGGGAGCAAACAAACTGAACTATCTCTCTGAGACGCAGAATCAGTTGCCAGGACTGATCCTCTGGATCCTGAATAACAGCGTGTAGAAAAAAGGGAAGAGTTCTCAGAAGGCACCAGTTCTGGACAGCATGGCCAGATATTTTTTCACCTGAGCTACTTATTTCTGGTGGTTTATCATTTGCATCAAAACCTTTCAAATGAGCATTTTTCATGGTCCTATTCAGATATTCGTATGAGAACCATTTTTTCTTTACAAGGTCCTTAATGTACAGTGCCAAATCATATCGAACAATGCCTTCAAACAGGTCATGCCCTAAGCAAGGAGGCAAGCCTGGACTACATACATGAAAATATCTCAGTCTATTGAAGATAGAATTGCTGACAATTCCCTTGAATGGTTTTTCATGTTTTTCAAGATGGGTTTCAAGATGGGCGATAGCTTCCTCATAGTTGTCAACTGTTCTAAGTTCTGCATTAGTGAGAGGATTTTCTCGGAAGTCGGCATGTGTGATTAGACAAAATCGGCACATGAAAGGATGCGATGAGAAGTTTTGACAAAAACCCCCAATACAATGGCTACCCAAATTATCCCCAAGGATAAAAAGAACAGAAGTGGGTACATTTTTGCATCCAATTTTGACTCCATTTTGCTCTAATTCCTGCAAATCGGACACCAGCCTCAGAAAAACCACGTCCATACCGAAGTATTTGAAGTCTTTCTCTTTACAGAGAAGGACCAACTGCATTGCTTCAATTTTAGTCCGATTCTGGGGGAGTAAATTCCCAAAAGTTGCATAGACCGCCAAAATTTTGTGCTTATTTTTTGCTGATCCTAACGGATTCACGACCTCGAATGCATCTTGATAAAGGATAATAGGCACAGCCTCAGGATCTTTTCCAAACAGTTCGTGTTCTTTGAAAATCTCACCACAATGAAAATCTTCATAAATTTCACTGGGAGCATTCTGTTTCATTT
Source organism: Strongylocentrotus droebachiensis (assembly GCA_035222895.1). NCBI lineage: Eukaryota > Metazoa > Echinodermata > Echinoidea > Camarodonta > Strongylocentrotidae > Strongylocentrotus > Strongylocentrotus droebachiensis. Next base: position 3,849 of record JAVYIG010012584.1, read on the forward strand.
TGTATTGCTTCTCTACTGATGGATCTTGAAAGAAGGACTCGACTGTCTCACGAATGGGGACATACTGATAATGCCTTTCTGAATTTTTCCCATCTCTACCTAGACGTACTGATACTGGTGAAATATAATTTAGATGTTTAGTATAGAATTTCTTTCTACAGTAATTTGACCTTAAAGGACCACTTTGACTGTTGTTAACTAAGTGAAAAAGATCACTGCTGAAAACTTCATTTAGTATAATAGGGATTCGGTCAAGAGCTATCCCCTCTTCTTCAAGATGTTTTTTCAATTGCAGCTGCAACTGCTCTTGGCTAACATCATGGAAATTACAAACACCAGTAATGATTTTCTGTAAAGTGGACTGGGGTATATGCTGCTTAGATTCAAGCCCTAAATAAAACAAAGCTACACTTTCAAGAAACATATCAGAAGACAAACTTTCATCAGAAGGTTCATCTTCCTCAACTTCAGGAAGTTGCTGCTGCATTTCAATGTCCTCAGTGTCTTTGTTGCAGTCATTTGATGTGCCACCCAATGAAGGAGGCAGAACAGAAGAATCCATTCCAGTGGCTGAAATGGGTATCACTGGTTTGCATTTTAAAGTTGGATGAATTCTGTACAGATGAGAAGTCAAGGAAGATACAACCCTATACTCAGAAGTGCAATCGTTAAAAGGACAGGTAACAACATCTCCATTTCTGATGTGCTCCTTGAGGTGGGATAGCAACATATTGTACTCCTTACAAGGCATCTTACACCGAGTGCAAGTTAAATCCAACAATTCATCTTCCAAGCCAACTTCCTCAAGGTTACCAATGTCACCTTGGCTACTGCAAGGAGCTGAGGTTTCGTCAGTGATACAAGAAACCCTATAGTTGACATGGTCTCTGGAGAGATGTGAAGTGAAGCTTTCATAAACCCTAAATTCTCTGGTACAACCAGGCACACCACAAGGAAAACTTGCATTATTAATGTACTTATGGATAGTATAATGTTGAGAATAATTTTTTGGTGAGTTTGATCTGTAATGGCAGTGATGACACTTGTACATACCTAGCAAGTCTGGCCACAACTTTTGATTTTAATTTTAGTAAAAGCATGAAGGGAGTCAAGGTCGCACATACATGTATACACATGTACCTGGAAGTGGAAGAAAAAAAATCCAATTACACAAGAAATGTTGTAAGGAATGAAGCATTATTTTTCCAAATGTAACTATAGGCCAAGTAAAAAAAACAAAAACAAGTAGAACGCCTCTGACAGTCTCACCTGCATTACGCAATTCAATATCTATAGCAGCAGTGCTGACTTTACAAACAACAAAAAATTAATGAATTTTTCAAAAAGCGAAGAAAAAAACCCTATTCATTTGATAATAAAATCCTGAGTTTGTTGACCTAGAATGACCTTTGACCTTTACCCAATGACATGAAATTACAATCATCCATTTGCCGATAACCAGTAAGTTTTATGGAATAGGGACTTAGATTGCAAAATAATCTTTAAAATTCAAAATGTTAACTTGGTTATGTTTTTTATATTGATACCACAACATGGTCAAAGTTTGTTGACCCTAAATGACCTTTGACCTTGATCATGTGACCTGAAACGCATGCACGATGATAGGTGATACTTGATTACTCTATGTCCAAGTTTCATGAACTAGGTCCATACACTTCCTACGTTATGATGACATTTCAAAAACTTAAACTTGGTTAAGATTTCAATGTTGACGACAACGCTGTCGCCGCCGCCATCAGAAAAGCGCCGCCTATAGTCTCGCTCTCCTGGCGAGACAAAAAGAGAGCGAGAGAAAAAAAAAGTAGTTTCGCGTCGACACCCACTTCGTTATTTTCCTGGTACATGATTGATTGATTTATTGAGGTTTAATGACACTACCAACACAATGTGTGTGTTATAATATAAAGTGTCTGAATATTGATCTATAAAGTTAATGTATGTTAAATGGTAGGATTTTATTTCTTAATATGATCTATGGATTGAATTACATGGTACATAGTAGTACCTGCACGTTCGTCGCGCGCACACTGGTAATACAAGCGCGCATTAAGGGCGCGCCGACGCGTTATGTTCGAGCGCAAAAAAAAAAAATGTAAACAAAAATATTCGCGCATTTTTATTTTCGCGCCATTCTCGTGTTGCGCGAAATGCGCGAAAATTTTCACACCGCGAAATATTCCACGTTTACAGTATTTGATTAATATTTTTCGCAAAATCAAAGGGAAATCGTGACAGCTTTATTTTTGTTAAGTGTCCGGACACCCACACATGGGAGAATGTAGTACAATGTCAATGGTAACTCAACGCAGTGTACAGCGTTATGCACGCGGGTCTTTTTTATTCACAGCCTTTTTAGAAATAGCGTTATCGACTCGGCGCGCGTGTGTATTGCCAATGTAAAGTCGGCAATATTTTAAGCCCTCTATTGGCACAAAAATGTCAACAGGTTTTTGCAAGTCTGCCTCGCAAGTGGTCAATATACTATCTTGTAGATCTAGTTTATTTACCACTTGCTTAGCAGGTGTGCCGGACACCCAACTCCCATCCTACGTTTTTAGATCCAAGGACCAAAGACAAAGTCCAGAGACCAAACCACGTGTGTGAGAACGTTTGGCATTTTCGATCTTGTAGATCATTAAATAGACCTAGTCCTAGACTAGACTCTAGTCTAGTCTAGAGTCTACTAGATTCTACTAGAGTTTTAGACCGATTAAATCTGTCTCTGTTTTGGGGGGCCTAGTATTTACAGTACGGTCATTAATCGGGCGGCCCTCCCCGTTAATGACCGTACTGTAAATACTAGGTCCCCCAAACATAGACCGAAGGCTCCGGCCGTGTGTGTCGCTCTCAGTCATTAACATACGGACATTCTCTTTTTACCCTCTCTCCACTCAGAGGGTAAAAAGAGAATGTCCGTATGTTAATGACTGAGAGCGACACACACGGCCGGAGCCTTCGGTCTACCCCAAACAGAGACAGATTTAATCGGTCTAGCTTACTTTACTAGAGTTTAAGCATAAATTCTCGAGTTCTATCCGACTTAAATCTCATCGTGGTGATCACCAACAAACTCAATTCTTAATACTATAAACACTACATTGAAATTCTTGTTATAATACCTAACGAAAAAGAGACTTTAATTGACAATCGACTTACCCAATCCAATTCAAATCACAGGCAGGCCCAGGCTCAGCTCACGAACGAACTTCGCAGGTATGTACTGCATGCATTATGTACATAGATCAGACTAACTAGATAACTTCTATGCTGCACTGTACATGTACGTACGTACACATCATGGTAAACATGCACAATCATGGCGCGCGCGTGCGAGTGCAAGCAGCTAGCAAGCTATAGCTGGCGCTGGCCCGGCGCGCGCGGCCGGTTCGTTCTGATCTGATCGATCGCCATGCATGCATATATGGGCGCGAACGAAGTGCACGCATGCATGTTACACGCTATCGCTAACGGTAACAAAAAAGTTGGCGGCAAGAAAAAAGAAAAGAAAGAAAAAATAAAATAAAAAAACAGAAATCTGAATAAGATATGAAAGCACTATTAAAACTTCCTGTTAGAAAAAAGAAAAAAAGAATAGAAAAGAAGAAAAAGAAGAAGATTAAGAAGATGCAGAAAAATTACGGTACCGGTATAGTTACAGTTTCAGTTCGTGGGAGTTCGTGTTGTTTTTATGGCATAAAAAAAAAAGATTTCTGAGAGGTCTACATGAACTTTGAAGTATATATATAATTATGCCTAGCCTACTAAAATTTAGGCCTATATAAAGCATAACCTCTGATAAAAGCAGACTAATTTCCGGTAAAAACGAAATCTTCTTTCCCTTTTAAATGTGCCCGAATTCGGCAGCTTGAGTCAATTAACAGAAAGGTTTTGTATTTTTACCGCAAATTATTTTACGTTGTTGAGTTTAAGGCATTAAAAGGCAGTTAAGGTCTTTTTTTTTTTAAATTGAAAAGGGTATTTTGTAGAACATTAAATATCTATAGGGGATCTGAATGTCCTTGAAAAAAAACCCTCATCAACTTCTTTTTTAGATTTCTGTCAAATTGCAGTGAAATTCAGCTATTAATTTTACAGAATTGTTTAAGGTATTTTCCTCTATAAATTCTGTCTTTTTTATTCATTAAACTAAATGAGATTGCTTTGAATAAATCGACACTTTGTAGAATTAAAAGCAAAATCTGCTTAAAAACATAGGCCTACGAATTTCCATAAAGAAAAAAACAATCCTTTTTTTAGAGAGGGAGAGAGATCCGTCCTTTTCACAGCAGAAAATGTCAAGTAACATTAATTATCAGAGTGGTTCTGTATTATTGTTTCCTGTATTTTTTTTATTCATTAAAACATGAGGTTTACTTTGAATAAAAAGACACTCCATTTATTTACATGGGATCTTCTTTTTAGAGATCTGTCAAATTGCAGAAAGTTTCTAGTTTACATTTTTACAGAATGAATCTGTATTTTAATTTCTGTAGATTCTTTCTTTTTATTCATTAAAACATGAGGTTTACTTTGAAAAAAAAAACGCTCTGTAGAATCATAATAAATCTGCATATTGGATCTGAAAGCATACAGAATTCCTATTAAAAAAAAACATCTCCCTTTCTTATAGAAATCTGTCCTGTTAAATTGCAGAAAATTCCAGTTACATCAATTTACAGAATGGTTCTGTATTTTTGTTTTCTGTAATTTCTTTTTTATTATCCGTTAAAAAATGAAGTTTTCTTAATAAAAAAAGAACATTCCGTAGAATTGTAAAAAATCTGTATATGGGATCTGAAATCACGCAAATTGCCTGTAAAAAAACAAAATCTTCATTTTTTCTAGACATTTGTCCTGTTAAATTACAGAAAATTTGCTGTTACAACACTTTAAAGAATGGTTCTGTATTTTTTTCTCTGTAAAATCTACTGTTTTTTTTAACAGTGTAAGAAACCTGGGCATTTCTTATCATTTTCACATTTCAGAAGGGTTTCAGAATGTTGGCATTGATAGGTATGAGACATCCAACCATCAGTCGGGAAATGTGTCACCTACTGGTACCAAGAACATGTTATTCGCTTGGAAGAGAAATACAAGCCCCGATGAGCAGGAAGACATGTTAAGGAAGGCGCTCAGGATTGCAGAAAAGTATCTGCCAAAAGATGGTAAGAATCCCATGTTTAGTCAACTTTTGGTAAACCCCACGAATCTTGAAAGAGATTAGTTTGATCTTGTTCATGTATACGTATGGCAAGATATTAAGAATTATAAGCTAAACCTACGATGTGATAGTTCCCACTCAATAAGTTGAATATTCATCAATTAGAAGCGCCACAAAAATTCTCACAGATTTTTAATGCCGGGCTATATTTTATTAAAATGGCCACTTTTGTGAAAAGACGCAAAATGCAAATTTTACGTACAAACAATTGGTATTTGGTCTGGCTGCTAACCTCATATTAGAGAGATGTTGATCGTGAAAAGGCTGAGCAATTTTCATATTCTGAACCTTACAAGAAAATTTATGACAAAGTAGGTACTGACACATGGTGTCATACAGAAAAAAGAAAATAAGCGTAGTGAAATATTTTTTTGGTCACTCAATAAATTTATAAAATTGTGAGATTGAATTAGGACAAGAGGCGTCAACCCCTTTATTAGCAAATCAGTGCCTGTCTAGATGTCTGTTTTTAAATGGAACGTACTGTTACCTAAAATTCTGATTTTCGAGGAAACCTTACTCTTCAGACTTTTGCGAGGAGTTTAAGAAAGATTGAGTTCCTTTTGTCAGCTTTTGCGAGGAGTTTAAGAAAGATTGAGTTCCTTTTGTCAGCTGTCTTACTCTTTTTAGTTCAGTATGTAAGTCTAGAGTATCTCAGAAGAAATGCCCACTGACAATGAATTTTTTTCTTCTTCAAATGCCCTTGTATTTGGAATAAGGGTAAGAGATAGCTAAACGTTTGGACCAAACGTTCATGTCACATATAGTTGCCTCATAAGTGCATTTCTATGTGCAGTGCATATGACTTAATTTCGGTGAGAATGAGTCGATTTCTTATCATTTTCACATTTCCAAAATCTCACAACATACTCAAATTGTATTTACTGCAGATGATACCGACAGTAATACTCTAAGAAACCTGGGCATTTCTTATCATTTTCACATTTCAGAAGGGTTTCAGAATGTTGGCATTGATAGGTATGAGACATCCAACCATCAGTCGGGAAATGTGTCACCTACTGGTACCAAGAACATGTTATTCGCTTGGAAGAGAAATACAAGCCCCGATGAGCAGGAAGACATGTTAAGGAAGGCGCTCAGGATTGCAGAAAAGTATCTGCCAAAAGATGGTAAGAATCCCATGTTTAGTCAACTTTTGGTAAACCCCACGAATCTTGAAAGAGATTAGATTGATCTTAGTTCATGAATACGTATGGCAAGATATCACCAACTATATGCTAAGCCTATGATGTGATAATTATCTCTATATCCCACTCAATTAGTTAAATATTCATGAATTAAAAGCGTCACAAAAGTTTTAACAGATTTTTAGTGCCGGGCTCTATAAAGGATTCAGTGATATCTCTCGAGTTATATCTCGATTTAAATAATTCCTCGCTTTCCTCCTCTCCCAGTCTCTCTTGCTTTAATATTACTCTTTACTCTCTTCTAATTGAGCTCCCTCGTGATTTATCCACACCTCCACATATTCCAGTTTATGCACAGCATATATTCTTCAACTACAGTTAGATGCAAATATAACTCAAAATCAATGATATAAATCACACTCATGCAGGATACAGCCAATCGTCGAGAATTAATTACTTTAATCTTTATAATACATGTATTATTAATATATGGTTTGAAAATGGCCATGATGATGAGATGTTCAGGTAATATATGTATGTTGATGTGTTTGTTAAAATTATGATACAACAGTGCACCTTCTTGGTAGAACAAAAGGGAAATTTGTATGTGCATGTATTAAAGGCACACTGTCCTACTTGTAGCCACTTGCTCCCTCTATATAGAAAAATTCCCCAATCGGTGCCTGTTGGTCCCCCATGATCCTCTTTTTCTTATGTTAAATGAGAGCTGAGTTAATGAGATAGCCACCTGTCACAGTGACCTCGCTGGCTCGCTATGTGGTCTAATCCCTTCTGGCTGAAGTAGTAAAGCCTCCCTTTAAAGTAAGATCATGCCTGTTTATACCAAAGTAGAACTCAATATTCTATCTTTGATGCAGAATAATATCAATGTTTGAAAATTTAAAACACAAATATGTTCCATAACCAATCAAGTATTCCAAGGAAAAGTTAAGCAACCTTTATCCTGTATTAATTTTAGTACCTCTAAACTTATCAATTTTCGCAATGTAGTAAAGTAACACTATAGTTATACACCTAGAAGCATCGACATTAAATAGCATAAATCACGTGCCATTGATAGCAAATTTGTTGCAGTCTCTATAAGTTGTTATGATTTTTTTTTAAATACTCAATTTTCTGAGGAAGAAATGCAGATTTCATGCTCATGACAAGTTACCTCTTCCCTTATTGCTCAATGCTAATCCACCACATGCACGCCGCCCAAAATTCATTATAAATTATCTCAAGCGCGAGTTAGCGCTAGATTGCTCTCCGATCCAGTCTAGACTCTTTGCGAGCGGTTTCATTGTAATTAATCGAAATTCCCATCGCTTGCGTGTATAATAAAAACAAATACGCGAATCCCGGATCACCAGTCTGTAGCGTTCCGGAGCCCCTGAGAAGGCTAGTGACGGTTGATCCCTGAGTCGTGAATACGGGAATTATTCCTGGTCATTTTATTACGGTAAAAACACTGCATTACGACGGTAGGAGGCCAGTAAAAACAATGACCTCTTTGTAGTAAAGACACGACAAGACTGCAAGGTAACCCGAAAATAGAAAAATGCGACTGCGTCTCCTATATGCATGCCTTCACCCTTAATTCAGTATAGCAAACGGATCAAATTATTCATGACATATCACAATGAAAACAAAAAGCCTAGAATCAAATGTCAACTGACGACTATAATCTTGGCCTGCTCAGTAGCCCCAAATTGTAATAACTGGATCATCTTCTTATACGGTCACCACGTTTAGATATTGCGATAGCCAAAGCTTAAAACCTTTAATCTAAGAAATTGCCCTCTAATACTAGTCAGGTCAAGATATGGTTTGACCCCAAAAAAATTGCAACAAAAGGTTTTTCAACGGTTTCTAGTAGTATTCGACCTCAGGAATAACATACTAAAAGTCGACCAAAATTGAAGGTTCGGAAAGCTGTTATTTTCAAAATGGCGTCCAAGATGGCCGCCGATACATACAAATGACCATAAATCACTTATTATCTATCATAGAAACATAATTTTGGTGTCTATCCCATGGTTTCGGGGGTCAGAGAATCCATTTAAACAAGTAAGAACGGTTTGTGATGGTCCAAGAAACCCCAAAATCCAAGATGGCGTCCAAAATGGCCGCCATAACATTAAAATGGCTATAAGTCACTTATTATCCATCCGAGAAACATAATTGGGGTGTCTATGCTATGGTTTTCGGGGTCATAGAATCTATTAGGATAAGTTAGAACGTTAAACAGTGGCTTAGGAAACCACAAAATCCAATATGGCGTCCGAAGGGCCACAAAACCACTACAATCTCTCAATAGAGGGCGCACTTTATACAAAGAAAATAAACTTATAATGTATCTCTCTCACCCGTATGGTGGCTACGACCCCCAAGGGGTCAACTCAACTATTGGCAGGTCATTGTCGACACGGGGGGAGGGGAGAGTGACAAAGACAAAGTAACAACTTAATAATAATATCTAGACACACATTCCAAATACCCACCACATAATTAAAAATGTTTAAAACGTTGTGTTGTTCATGTCATCTAGCAAATACACATGCAGATATTCGTACCTTCATTTTGATGAGGAATATAATTGAGTAAGGATAAATCATCACTCTTCTTCTGTTTCACTATCAAGTGACTCGTTATATGGATGGTGGCATGTATCAAGTTGGCAAGGTCCACACACACTGTTACATGGTAGTCCGTAACCTCTGCAGGTACAGCGAAGAGTGCTACAAGCAGTACAGCAGTTGCAATGAATCAACTTCAGAAGATTACTAGGTGCAGCCTCCATATTTGACATCAGTGGAACCAGGTGATTGTCTTCTAATGTCCAGCCCCAGTCTGTGACGTTCATGTCTCCTTCGCTCTCCATCCATTCCATGACTTGGTATTATGCTCTGAGGGAGTGGAATTTGGTTGAGGCTGGCGTAGGAGGGAGTCGCTCTGGAGTAACAAAGGATTTCGCATTGGCAATTTTCTTCACGAACAACTTGTATCGTAATGATGCAAGTGAGTCATTACAGCTGCCACCAAACATGACAGACATTGCTTTGATACCAAGTTCCTCTATTCGTTCCTTCGGCTGACTTGGTAGAAGGAAAGTACTAGCACAGGATACCAAAGTGGGGTTGCCTTTCACAAGCTTCTGGAAGACTGATTTCTTTCCGATACCAAATATCCGGGAAGTCGAATCACAACCAGTGTAGGCATGCAGGAAAAGAAGTTGTGAGCATAGATCCTTACCCAGGTCCACTTTCAACTGCTTAATGTTGTACACCTTCAGAGCCTTGGTTGCATTGTCAGAGCGGAAGTATAGTTCCCTGCTATCTACATCTGCGTAATGCAAGAGTAACACCAATAGGTCAGTGTCTTCTCCAATCAGAGTAGTAGAATGACGACGAGAAGAATTCACTGCAGCTTTAGCAATATGTACATCTGCATCCCCGGGTGCATTGATGACGGTGCAATTACTCGTCCTCAGTTCCTCACTAATGAGATTCATGAGTCCCTGCTTATTGCAGCCTCTTGATAAAAACTCATCCTTCTTGCCTGAGAATACTGTGTCTGCATTGAATCTGACAACTGGATGGGCATTCTGCCCATGTCGCTGGTGTGTATTATCCTTAATTGACGGCCCTCCACCATAGCCGTCAAAAACTACAATTGCAGAACCATAGCGGCGGGTTGTGAAATCAGCATATGATCGTGCTATTGTGCCATAGCTGTCTCCTGTCTTCCATGGTATCCGATGCACCAAGGAACCACCATCAAGGGCGTACTGTTCTGTGTTCGGTGGACAGTCTTTCACGGCTTCACTCGACACTTTACTTGCATAATCGGTGATAGCGTGAGCTAGCTGGGGCTTATCAGCCTTCCGGAAGATATTCCTAGCCTCGAAAAGTGCAGGTGGGAACGGACTGAGCTCATAGCTCATCACCTCTTCTAGTTCAAGCTCCCCTGTTTTTTAAACTACCAGGAACCGCTGAAACAGCAAAGCAGCATCTATGGTTTGTTCAGGTGCAATTTTCACTTTCGATATCTCTCCCAAAGTCGTAGCTTTCTCTTTCCTTTTGAACGAGACTGTGAAAACAGCATGTCCGATCATGTTTGCCATGATTTTCTTCCCAAATGACTCATATTCATGTACATTCACTCCTGATGAAGCCACTACACCATTCACCACATTTCTCAACGAAGGATCTGGAGAAAATGGTGTGCAAGTTGCAAGCTTTTCGTTGATCTTTGACACGTCAGATGTGTCTCTCTTGATCCTTGCTTCACTTAAGTCCTTGTGCTGATCACTGGTGGTAAATGAGAGGTTTGTGAACTCTTGTATTGCACTGTTATACTCCGAGGTCACAGGCATAGACATGGTCCATAGTGAGCGTTGTTCCTCAGTCATGCCACTACCACGTGTCAAACCACCAGTAGCCTTTAGTGATCTCATCAAGGTCTGTTCTATTACAAGATCAGAGCTGAGGCCGGCCCAGACCTTGTCGGTGCGACGAATTACATGGTATCCATCAGGGAAGTTTTTGTAGGTGTCAGGATGCTTGGTTTCAAGACCACTCATTTCTTGCACATAGAAATGTGCAGACTTTAAGTAATTGAAATGCCCTGCCGCAGCAAAGATTGGTAAACAATCAGCAACAGCACGTAGGTGCAATGACCAAGACCCTATGCGATCTGCGGTAACTTGTATCATCTTCTGATAGTTTAGCCACAACTGACTGGTCTTAGACCTCGCTTGCAGTTCCTTCCTTTTCTTGTCAATTTCCTGTTTGATCGTAGCTATGAAATCAGATGTGTTCGTGCTCTCCAAAGTTCTTTCGCCTGCCAACACCTCAGAGTGCATGTCCTCTGCCTGATCAACAAGCGATGCAAACTCGGGAGTCTCATCTCTCATGGCTGTTACAATAATGCCATTCAGACACTTGTCTACCAGCAGATGTCCACGAAATGCTCTTTGAACCGACTTTCCTGTCATCATATGGGTTACAGCATTATCACCATAGACTGTTCCAAGGATTTCGCGAAGTCCAGTTCCTTCCATCAGGGTACCGATTGCCCCCATCAAATTCATGAAGGTGTGAAAGCAACCTAAGCGCAAGAAAATCCCTTTCAGTGGGCTATCCTGTGGTGCATCGATGATTAGCTCAGCGGCCTTCCAATATAGGGGCTGATCAAATGTTACGACTGGAGAAACAAAGTCAGGAATCAGCTTTGGTAGGTCTTGATATTTCATACTGCGACATACATGCTTGGCAAAGCGTAGATCTATGATTTCAACTCTCGAATTATCTGTGATTTTCAAGTCTGAAGTATTTCGCCTCGTAATGATGCGGCTCACTTTCTTTGCTGGTGTCAAAGCAGCAACCATGCCCATTTCGTGAAATGTTCCTTTGCCGTCTATGGTAATGATGTTATGGTCAACATTGTCAGCAGCAAATAGAACTGTAGTGGCTTGTAGATCTACATTCTTACCCAGGATGTCTGGAGCAACACAACTAGCTGCATTTTTTCCAAATCGTAGGACTTCACCATAGGAGGAACTAAAGCCCATCTCATGCAGCGTATCGTCAAGGAACTTTGAACGATGCAAATGATGTGTTTGTACACCGAGACCGATCTGCAATGGCACAATTGTAGCTCTTGGTCGAACTGCCTGGATGATTGCCTGACCAATACTTGCAACTTTACGTCGGTTGTCTGTACCTACAAACAAGGAATCTAACAATAAATGAAGAGTTTCAGGAATGTAGGCGAGGGTTGAGTCGAGCTTGAGCATCTCAGAACTAGGGTACTGATCAGTCACTGAAGGCACATTAGTCTTGATGTCACTTTTGATGAGCCTTGCAGCTGTTTCAATGATAGCTCTTTTTTGGGATTCTTCATCACCCTCTTGATGTTTGAAGTATGACCTGAGTATCTCAGATGCCTTTTCTCTCATAGTCACAATGTCATGCAGACCTTCACCTTCTGCAATATGAAGAGAGTTTCCATATCTGTTTTCAATTTGCTTTTGAGGTACTGATTGCCATAGGGAAGTGAAACTCTTTCATCTTGTTACTGAGATTACAAATAGTAAGTTGTTCTTCGTCACAGGTCTCAAGATATGAGCACACTTTTGAGAATGCCTGCTCCAAATCCAGAGCTTTTGGTCTTCCAGATTTCTTCCGCTTGGATTCAGGCGCACTCTGGAACTTCAGTGGTACATCACGACTAGTCCGGAAATTGCGACTGCATGAATGATGATACAAACAATCTGCAGCATGAAGATCAGATCCAAAGTACTCTATGCGACCTTTCACAGAGAAAGATCAATTGTCAGACCTATCATCACATGATTCTAGTATAGTCTTAAGAAATGTATCAGTCTTAACATAACTGTAATCTGAACTCTCCAAAACAATACTATTCCCACAAAACAAGCAATCTGTTTTGCTGTTGAAGGGACCTAAAGACATTCGAGCACTTCTTTTTACTGAGTTGGATGGTCCACATTTCTGATTCATTTCTGATTCATAATAACCATAGTAATAATTGTTGCAAAGTTGCAGAGTTCCGAACAATGTTTCAAACATTATCTAATCATTCTTATCCATTCAAACAAATTTTGGTAAAGAACACGCATGACTTAATCACATATACATGATTATACTTCAGAGAAGGTGAAAAGGATACTTACATGAACACGTTTACTTGTCCTTGTGATACATTTTACATGTAAATCAAATCTAAAGCTATAGTTCGAATCTAAAGAAATATGTAACAACAAAAAATATGCTAATGAATGTTGAAAAAGAAACTTACATTACAGATGTTCCTTTGTCCTTGTGTTCTACTAGATTATGGAATAGAGAAACTTACATTACAGATGTTCCTTTGTCCTCGGTGTGTTCTTCTACTTATGGAATGAAGAATTAAACAATGATTTCACTAGTGTGTAGTCTTCGTTATTGTCTTTCTCTTGCCTGAATTATTTCTCATACATTCCAATGCCTCTCATTAGGTTGACATATATTTGGGCACATTGTGTCAAATATCTGAATAAATGATGATGCTTCATGTACGTCAGTTGGTTGTTGTATCGATGATACATTTAACCTGTTACTTAGGTTATATGCTTCAATAGTACAAGAAAACTACATTTTGTCAGGGGGGAGGGGGGTGAGGCACCTTAAATTTTGGGGGTTTCCTAGGCCACCAATGAACATTTTAACTCATTTCAATGTATTTTCGCCCCGAAAACCATGGGATAGACACCAAAATTATGTCTCTAGGATGGATAATAAGTGATTTATGGCCATTTTTAGGTATCGGCGGCCATCTTGGACGCCATCTTGGATATTGCGGGTTTCCTAGACCATCTATAAACATTCTAACTTGTCTAAATGGATTCACTGACCCCCGAAACCAGGGGATAGACACCAAAATTATGTCTCTAGGATGGATAATAAGTGATTTATGGCCATTTTTAGGTATCGGCGGCCATCTTGGACGCCATCTTGGATTTTAGGGGTTTCCTAGACCATCTACAAACATTCTAACTTGTCTAAATGGATTCTCTGACCCCCGAAACCATGGGATAGACACCAAAATTATGTCTCTAGGATGGATAATAAGTGATTTATGGCCATTTTTAGGTATCGGCGGCCATCTTGGACGCCATCTTGAAAATAACGGCTTTCTGAAACTCCGATTTTGGTCGACTTTTAGTATGTTATTCCTGAGGTCGAATACTACTAGAAACCGTTGAAAAACCTTTTGTTGCAATTTTTTTGGGGTTGGGGTGTTTTTTACCGTATATTGACCTGACTATACCTTTGACCTACCTACCTTATATCGAATGAGACTGTGTTCCCATGTTGATACATAATATCATCAAGTTTGAGGCTAATACCTCTAATGGTTCTTTAGATATCGCGAACACGAGGATAAAAACCTGTGATTTCAGAAATTGACCTCCATGACCTTTGATGCCTAGTTCACACCGACGCCGAATGTCGCGCTTTAAATCGGCGTCATTTTTTAAAAAAATCTCACGATCTCCTGAGATATGTTATGCTAAGTTCACACCGACGCCGAATTGATGGCGCATTAAATCGGCGAGCAAAGCGGCGGCAAAGCGTAACAAAGCTTAATTAAAGCGTAAAGACCGTAATAGAGCGTGAGAAAGCTTTGAGCAATTCGGGACATTCGGCAAGAGCGCCAAAAAAAATTAAACTGTTTAAAAATTTGAGGCGATCTGTCACGAATTGCGTAAAGCGGGGAGAGCGTATTAAAGCTTATCAAAGCGTCACAAAGTTTATCAAAGTTTTGCTCAAAGCGTAGGAAAGCTTAACAGAGTTTAAATTTTTGGCGCTCTTGCCGAATGTCCCGAACTGCTCAAAGCTTTCTCACGCTCTATTACGGTCTTTACGCTTTAATTAAGCTTTGTTACGCTTTGCCGCCGCTTTGCTCGCCGATTTAATGCGCCATCAATTCGGCGTCGGTGTGAACTTAGCATAACATATCTCAGGAGATCGTGAGATTTTTGGAAAAAATGACGCCGAATTGATCGCCGATTTAAAGCGCGACATTCGGCGTCGGTGTGAACTAGGCATAACAAAAGCTGTTTATAATCCGTAGTACGACCGTCTTATCGTCCCAGTGCTGCCCTGCAAGATACCTTACGTTTCCCTCGCAATCGTAGGCAGAAATTAATTCCACTAAACTGGTATGTATGGTGCTAGGGTCTTGCAAAGGTTGAATTACGGTAATCGTAATATAACTATAGGGTGACCGACGGACTGGCTTACATTTGGACCAACGGCAATTGGGCGAGCATCCCTAAAATACCACGGATGCACTCGGGGAAGCGTTAAGCTTTGCGGAAACTACGCGATCTGACTACATTCCGATTTTGGAAGAATCTGTGATACCACGTTTATTGAACATTCAAACATGTGAAATCTTAATGACCGAGGATCTGAATAATCCTATGATTAAAAGATATCTTAATTTCAAGGATTGTATGCTTCCTTGTAGCGAGAAAGGCTAAATCGGTTCAGAATCTCTGTGACGTCAGACCAGTAGAGCGATTGTCTACGATCGAAAGCTTATTCGGCTTTTATTCTGACTAAAATAGATAAATGGACTGAAATTTCGGTTTTATATTCTATTTTTTGTACCTAAGTCAGGAGGAGTGTGGTTGTTTAGATTTCCATATCTAATTATTATAACCGCCCTTTCTAAGAAAATCGGATCGCAGGGGGATCGTGTACTAGTAGTTTGTGCTGGGCTTTACGAAAAGGGAAGGTTAGGATCGGGCAACGCAAAACCCTTTGCACCGCCAGTGGCGGATCCAGGGGGCCCGTGGGCCCTGCCCCCACCCCCTGAGAAAAAACGAGTAAAAACACGTTTATTTGACCTTTTTGGGGAGATGGCTCCCCCTGGCGCTCAAGAGGGGGGGGGGGGGGCGATTTTTCAAATTTGCGAGGCCCCCCCAAAAAAAATTAGGCCTAGTGCTCACTACCCCCCCCCCCCCCCCCCCCCCTCTTTACCATATTTATTGCTGTAGTTATTTTCGATGTTGTTTTATTATTGTTATTACTATTACTATTATTAAGGCATCATTATTGTTATTATCATAATTATTATTAGTAGTAGTATCCTTATTATTAATGTTATCGTTATAATAATACGAATAATAATAATGATGATGATGATGATGATGATGATATTAATGAATTCCAGCATCATCCACAACTTAGACACAAGCTCTGTTCTTATTTTTTTGATATCAGATCAGAAACTTCGATGCTTGAAATGTGACAGAATCATAGCCAAAATAACAGACGTAATTAGCAAGCAAAGCGAAGATGCTGTCAGCTCGAAGGTTCGCTACATCTTGGGAAAAAGATGCCTGGTACAACTCATGAAAACATATCACGCCAAAACGAATGAGCAGAGTGAGTAATCAGATATTGATATTTTGTGGATCATCATTCTTCTTCATAGCAACTTGCTTAATTTGACATTTGAATCATTGTGTTAATGATAGATTGTCTAAGTATAGGCTTATTAGATTCTTTCATGGAAACCTCATGTGACGCTTTTTTTTTTCTGGTCCTTAACTTTTGACAAATTTGGTCAATTCACTGGTTAAAAAAAACTAACTAAAATCTACACCGTCTTCTTCAAAGTTGGTGTGTTCCTTTTGCAGACTGGAAATATGAACTTGTTTGAATCCTATGGTAAACATATAGATAATATACCAACTAAAAACTCCCCTGAAAAGATTAGAACTGGTAATTGACTTTATGTGGAATTATACACCGTTTGGAACTTTCGCAATGTGTTTCGAAAAGTATGCCTAGAAAAGAATCTGATTTTCAGACCCTTGCACTGAATGGTCGTACTACGTTTGGTGCTTATCAAAGATTCAATTGATTTTTTAAGACCTATCTTTGATGACTCTTATCTTTTTGTGTTACCTGCACAACATGTTTCGAACGATTCAATAATGCGAATACCATTCAGTCCTTTCAAAATTCGACTATCAAACTTGCTTTAAGGAGGTTTGGAAGTGGGGACACCGTACCCTTTAACAAATTTACCTGGAAAAAGCATGGAGAATAGTATAATAGTAGAATATAAGAATTTCTAAGTAATATGGTCTAATGGGAAAGCCTCAACGGCTCTACAAAAACTGCACCTTAGCCAAAGTAATCTTTGGTGTGATAAAAAGTTAAATTTTGATATCGGTATTTTAGCTACATGTAAGTAGATGCATTATTTCTGCTTTTAAGCAGCCGATATGACAACAAATACTTCTTACTTTTATACGAAAAGGTATATTGGCAAATTTTACCTCTCACTATACTGCGTACATTTTGAAATTCTAATCATCAACTCGTCTTCACAATGAAATGTTCTAGTTAATGATGGTGTATCATAAATGAAAAGTGAGTAATAATATTCTTTTTCAGATTTGAGATTTTAAAGTTGGCTCCAAATTTACCAGCCCGAATTATACCATTAAATGCACTGTAACCTTGGTATATATAGGGCCGATAAAATAATGTAATTATTAGGTGAAGGCACTATAAGCACCAACCATTACGATCACGAAAAAAATGACAACCAAACGCCAAATGTGTGTGCGCAAGCATATGTCCTGTATGTCGTATAACTGCACTCAGTTGGTTTAACCAGGCCTCGTTTTCTGTCTTCATAATCGGGTTGCAGGGCAGTTGTCATTCTGTCCATTCAAATAATGCTGTGGCTATGTGTAAAGCAACACTGTCGACTCTTATCGATTGAAATAATGATTTGATATTTAGTTTTGAAGAGAACGAACTAAGTTCTGGGAAAAGTGAAAGACAATTCATTATTTTTATGTTGGTGTGGGAAACACTTTTAAAGTCCACTAAAGAGGGCTGCACTTCAAATGTTACAAGAAATATTTGAACAAAACATTCATGCCACATGACTGTGTAGACCTACGTGTGCATTTCTGTGAACAGTGCATGTGGCATTCAGCTAGACTATGTAAATTTATTATTAACGATTTTAAAACCTAACATTGTACACTTCTTCTTCTGTGCTACATAATCCAAAAAAAATCAATTGCTTCCAGCTAGCTTCTTTCATACTTACGATTGCATGACCGGAGCTCGATTTTATCTGTATTTTCTTCTAATTTTATAATCATCAGTGAATGCTAATCATAATATCAATGAATGAATGACTAATACACGTCATACGATTCATTTGTATCAAGCTTCGATATTTCTTTTATACTGCCATAACTATATCAATAACTATATATAGACACTATTGAGTGACTGACTGGCCTGTTTTCTTTTGTAATAAACATACATAAAATGAGCTGTAAAGGGTAAATGAGCATTTGTAGACATCAATAATCCACTTCTTGTAATGGCCAAACCTTAAACTAATTAGGGCTACATATACAAACAAATATCATGGAAGATGATCAACAGATACTTATATTATATAGAAATGGTATACAGCTTATTGTGGCCTTATCGTTCAGTCCTGAATCGATTCATCATAATGGTTGAAAATGATGCTTAATTCCTTCTTGCAGTTGGCCAACGTGATGTGATCACCATGACTACTGCTGACGTGGCACATGGCAATGAGGTAAGAATTATCTCAGAGGCATCAAAATCTGGTCGATCATGATACTTTTTGGTGAATCGAAATCAATATTGTAATGATTTCTTTCATGATAATTATGATTAATTTCCAACACTAACAACGAAAGATTTTTTTTTAAGTTGAAAAAAGTGACAAAATTCACGTCTTTCGGATGGTGACGTTAAAGGTCGGTCCCCAGACGTAAATAATCATATCTGATTGATACACGTCTGTTAAAAAAAAAAAAATTACACACACACACACACACACACACACACGCTACAAATAGTGTGTCTTTTTGCCATTTCGTCTTCCAACTAGAAGGAACAATGATATACTGCCACGTTTTGTTAAAATATGTCGAGAGTGATGTAATTTGGGTTTGCATACGGAAATTTACACATATATTTTAAAAGTGTACCAGTATGGTCCGCCAAATGACACGTTTCAGGTTCGGAAATATACCGGTTTTATACGTATAAAGAGGCGCGTTGGCTATATTGTGTGCGATATTCCAGAGACTTCTTGATAGTTATAGAGGTGGCACTATTGAGATACCCAAATAACAACATGATTGGTGAGATCTTTACGGTTATCGCATCTTTCCATTTATAAGAATGCTCTGAATTTCATGTTATGTTTTTCTTTTCAATATACATTGCATGATTTGTAATGCTTGATGGTTTAAAATAGAAGGCATTTAGATTATTGCTTGAGATCCTTTGGAACATAATGAATATACTTATTGAAGTGGAATCATGAAGTAACGATTCTGGCCTGCCTTGATGGGTTGGTCTGTCCTCTTATCATGTCATTAACAGTTCTTACATGAAGTGCACGGCAACTGGACGTGGCTATTTTTCGTTTTATTTGTATTATAAAAAATAAGGTTTATGCAATATATACCATTTGGGAATATAGAAAACAATCTGATTAGTTTATGATGTAATTTAAAGCTCCGTTCTGGGAAAGCTTAATATTAATCACAACTCGTGCTTCTAACTCATATATATATTTGAGGACTATCCAATGGGATTTGAATATAAAAACTATCCGCTTATTACTAAATTAGTGATTATTTTACTGGATGTGGTTTGAAGACGTATATCGCAAATAGTCTACCATGACTCTTTTGAACATAATAGACCGGTTTATTAATATATTCAAATTGTATGCTACTTCTTAAATTAGGGTTGTTTTTGCCAGACTAATAGTAGGCATAACACACTAAATTTCAAGTTAATAGGAGGTGCTCAAAATTGGTGTCATTTGAAAGATCTCTTCAAAAGATCAAAATGAAAAAATCATGTCAATTTGACTTTCGGTTCTCAAGATATTGGCTTTTGAAGTTGCAAAATTAAGTCGAAAACCTGCCACGAAAGGCCAAAATTGATGTTTCACCAACTTTGAACGGCCCTAAAATTGATATTAATTGTCATAAGTAACTACAAATGACAGAGACAAGACAATTTTCATAGGTTAATCAAATGTTATCAAAATCAGACATGTAATTTATTCCATTTTTGTACAAAGCCCTTCAGAAAGTGCCATTTTGAGCAAAATTCTAAACCGCTAACTCAGAAAATCACAAAAACGACTAAGTCCAGCTCATTAATATGCATAAATTCATCCCTATTTTCACGAAGTGACGGTAGTGAATGAAAATCGCATACAATTTGCGTGCGGATTTTCCTCACTACCGTCACTTCGTGAAAATAGGAACGAATTGGTTTTCTCCATTTCTATAAAGAGTTCAGCATTCAAACTTGGTACGATGGTTACCTGTGAAAAGGTCTATCATAAAATACAAATTTCAGTTCATTTTCTAATTAAATATGCAAATGAGCTCATTATAATATGCATATGGAAATTTCCCTGATCAAATGAAAATTGCTAAAGTCAGTCCACTGTTTAAGAAAGGTAATAAACATTAAACAGGGAATTATAGACCCATTTCTGTCTTACCAATTTTGGGTAAAGTATTAGAAAAAATAGTTAATGCTCGATTGACCAGTTTTCTAGAAACGCATGACATTTTATATCACCATCAGTACGGATTTAGGAAAAAGTATAGTACTAAATTATCATTAATTAATCTTATGAATACGGTATTGAAAAGTATAGACGAAGGATGTGTTACGCTTGGTGTGTTTCTTGACTTTCAAAAGGCTTTTGACACAATAAACCATAACATATTATTTAAAAAGCTATCACATTATGGCATCCAAGGACATGCACTGAAATGGCTCGAAAGCTATCTTAGTGACAGAATGCAGTTTGTGAAATACAAAGAGACATCATCAGAAAGTAGATATATCAAATGCGGTGTACCACAAGGTTCTGTCTTAGGACCAACTCTGTTTTTAATCTATATAAATGACTTGCCAACTGTGACAAATTATTTCAATTTCAGACTATTTGCAGATGATTCTAATATTGTTCATACTTTTCCCAAAGGTGTAGATCAAATAGATGAGTGTGAAGTAAATGAAAATTTAAAATCAATACAGAATTGGTGCACTGCAAATAAGCTTACTATCAATGCGTCAAAAACCAATTTCATGTTCTTCAGTAGTCGTAAAGGGAGATTAAAAATATCTGGGGCAGAATTAAGAGAAGTGGAGGAAGCGACATTTGTTGGCATTACCATTGACAGACATTTTACATGGAATTCACATATAAAATCTGTTAATGACTGTATACGGAGAAAGGTCGTTATCCTCTTTAAATTACGACACTTTGTCCCTAAACATATATTGATACTGTTGTATAAAGCTCTTATACAGCCACATATTACATATGGCATCGAGGTTTGGGGTAGTACTTATAAATCACACTTGAATTGTATATTTTATGCTCAAAAGATGGCTGTACGTGCTATAACGTTCAAGCCACATCGTTCTCATACTAATGCACTGTTTCATGACCTCAAATTGTTGAATGTTTTTAAATTGCATAAATTATCTATTTGTACTTTTGTGTTTGATTTGATAAATGAACGATTACCTCATTCCTTAAAACATTATTGCAGTATGATACAACATGATTATTCCACAAGACAAAAAACGGGTCGACAATTACGCCTTCCTTTATTCAAAACAGACCAAGGAAAGTTTTCTGTTTCGTTTGTTGGAAGTAATTTTTGGAATATGCTTCCTACTGATCTAAGAATTGAGAGATCAAGAACCTCTTTTCGTAAAAAACTTACAAAATTACTCTTAAGTGAAAACCACGAATCATAACCTCGTAACGATATAGTTGTATATAGTAACCAGTCTCATTTTAATATTATACACAAATCTTATTTATAAGATTTGGAAACCCATCATGTATTTTTAAATTAACTTTAATTTAGGCTTTAGATAACGAGAGTCAGACTCGACTAGCACATGTGCTATTTTTTACTCTATTTTACCATCGATCATAAACTCATTGTAAATAGTCATTTATTGTTTTACTCTTGAAGCAAAGTTTACTTTATCTTTGTCATAATGTACATGTATATCGCTGTAGAACATGTATTTTTTATAATTCATGTCATGCATTTATGTCATATTGACATTGTCATTGTACATTTATCTTTTGTTTCAATGTTTTCAATGGTGGTGAATAAATAAATTCAATTCAATTCAATTCAATTCAATATGGAAATTAGGTTCGGGTTTTCACAATTTTTCAACATGGCTGCATTCCAAAACAAATCATTGCGTTGGGTTGGTGGCTCAAAACAGCCGAGTGAAAAGTTGATCACTGTTGATGCAGCAGCTTCAGGTTTGGGCTCATTTCCTGGGGTGGTACACTCAATGTATGTCAATTATGAGCGTACTACACAAAACTAGGATGTGTTAAATATTAAATCATGACTTCTTTCAATCAAATCGGTGATAATTTAAAGTTGATATTCTAAGACAATCCCAAATATTGAGATCATTACATCAATAGAAAGCTTTTAACCCCCAGAATAACACTAAATGGTGCCCAACTGACAAAAAAAAGTTTAGAATAGTGAATTTATGCGAATAAACTCTACCAATATATCTAAGTCTGAAACCCGGAAGTGCATGTAGAGTCGGGCCTCTATCCGTGACGTCACGAACGGGACTCGTGGGCTCAGTGAGAGTGAATGGCAGTGATATCCCTACGTAAATACTATCCTGTCAGAGCTTAGATTTGTTGTTGTGATAGAGTATATTTGATGGATTTTCTGTTTTCATTTGAATGAAGAATAACGAAGCAACATTTTCCACGCGCTGATTTCTTTTTATATCCTCATATTCACCTATTTGGTAGAGATTTAAGACGAGTTTAGTGCTTGGGAAACAAGGTTAAATCATGCACGTATGAATAGGCGGATGCATTATCTTGTCATCAGATAAGGTACAGGAGCAGTTTTGTAAAACGAATAGGCCTAGAACTATGATAGTACTTGTCATAGATGTGTGTGTCTGCCTCAAAAAAGGATACAGTACCAGTTAAACATTTTATGTTGTAAAATATCAAACTTGAACGAGATCATGCAAGCGCGCTTCTTCTATAATATTTTGACGTCTAAGATTATTGATCGAACGATATTCATCCGCGAGTGGTGCGGCTCTAGCACGAACGTTCGTGAAGCGAGCAGAATCGGGATGTAAGACCAGGCCGCTGCTCTAGGCGCGGCTTGCTTGTGATGGAACGTACGTGCGCTAGTTACATGTTTATCGGCAATTGCAAGAGAATGAAAGCGACGTTACCAGCTAAGAAAAACAACTAACAAAGACCTGCTCCTCAGTGACTACCGGTGTCAGAGAATTGGTAGATCGCACAATGCACAGCATGGAACAAGATGAAGGATCTTCAGGGCCAAGGAAGGCGAAAGACATGGGAAAAAGGAAGAAGAAACCATCCGGAGATCGCTGTATGGTAATGAACTGTGGGTCCACTTACCAGACAGCTACTGTTCACTCTGTGCGGCCTGGGCCGATTTCAACACCAAAACAAAAATTACATGGTGAAAATATCGACTAATAGCACATCGTTTGCATGTATATGTCATAATTTTTAAAAAGGGAATTGATATTAATACTATGAAATATTAGGTGAAGGTAAAGAATTGTACATAGAATTATGATTTATTAGACTTTTCAGCCTTTGAAACAAAATAAGCAGAAAATCGTATCTCTCTGCACATACTTACTATGGAACATCCGGGTACGTGAATATACTCTTTCCCGGACGTGATGTCATAAATAGTAGACCAGCGCCGTGACTGATTTGCTATGCAAAGAGAGGCGGATATTTTCGACATTTCAATTGAGGATTTCGAGTAGCCAGAATTTTGTTGTGATATACTATGTAATTGAAAAACTTATGAATAACATATGCTTGCCGTAGATACCAAATTAAGGGACATTTATTTGCTTAGAATATCAGCTTTACGGTAATCCAATTTCCTCAGTTGCAAAATACAGCATACAGTAAATCAATATTAAGCAATACCAGTGTGGACCCCAAGATATGTACTGTACATGTACATTTATTTGCTTAGAATATCAGCTTTAAGGAATTGGGAGCCATTTGAAAAAAATCCATACACGGAGCCATATAACTCCAAATATATTTGTAGAAAAGGGAAGCAGAATAAAACGTCATATACAGGAGGTCATAGGCTACCATATATGGTAAGATGAGCTCTATATATGGTGTGTAACACACCAGGAGACTACATTTTATTTTACGGGTTTATGCAGCTGAGAGAGCTCTCTGTGAGTGGAGTCATTATATGCCCGGTGTAGAGGGTGATTTCTGCCAAGCGTCAATACATGGTGTTTCAATAAATTGTTTAAACATACTGTATATCTGGAGAAGTAATAATAATAATATTTTTTGAAGTACTTTCAAGGAAATATCAATCTTAATGATGGTGAAAAAAATATTTGTATAGCTATTTTCATGTTTTCTCAGTAATCGTTCAAACTTTGAACTGATTCTAGTAAAAATCCATGTTTATGCATGACTGCACAGATAGCAGGTTTTCCTTGAGTGCTGTGTGCCATGCCTAATATTAGTCTATACTAAAGGAAAATAAAAGGAGATGAGTCTTGTTCAGACGAAGGCAATTTACCCCAGGGTAAAAGTCGTGTTAAGAGCTAGTCGGGGTAAATATGGTGAGTTAGGTGTAAAGGTCGGAGTAGTGACCGTCTGAACGATGATCGTGTTAGGTACGCCTACATTTACCCCGACCTATTTACTCCTGGGTTTTTCCAGGAGTAACTCGCTAACACGACTAGATGGTAGCATAAATTGACCGTGTAGATGATCTCACTTACACTCGGGACCTTTCACGAGGGTTGTTTGTTACAATCGAAAATAAAAAATTACATTTCGCACGGTTTCGAAGGAAGGCGGGTTGAGGTCGAGACGGGTTTAGGGCGCCACCACTTCCGTAAGTTACGCTGGTCGATTGAAGGTCGTGTTATGCGTTGGTCACAACCCATCGTGTGTGTTTTTAGTCCGTATGGTTTTGGGGGAGGCCACGGCCGCCACGTTTTTCTGAAAACGTAGGGAGGGAGTGCCAAAGGCAGGGAGGGAGTACCGGCAACGCACATCACACGCACGGTGTAAGTACGTGGCCCGCACGCCACGCCTGGCCGTGAGCGGTTGCGTGCATCGTACGTTGCGCGCGTGGTAAGTGCGTTGTACGTGCTTACAACGTGCTTACAACGTACGGTCTCCGTGTGGTTGCCACGTTATCGTACGGAGGCCGTACTTACACGTGCTGCTCACGTACGGTGTCCTTACTCACTCGCACGTTGTAAGTGCGTGCACGTGCGATGAACTCGGTGAGTTTTTCCACCCGATGTCGGGGTATATATAGGACGACATTCGGATGTTCTCCAGAAGTCCCAGCTGCTGCTACCTCAAGATGCCGCCCATTCCACCGCAGAGACTATATACTGCATAAATCAGTGCGCACAACGTGCGTTGTAAGTGCGGAGCACGTGCTTACTCGGTACGGTCCACGTGAGTTCTGCGTGCTCATTGGACAGTTGAACTGGGGAAGTGGCGAGTAGGCACGGACCACGCACTTATCACGTGCGCAGCACGCACGTGCTAAGTGCGCCTTCCGTAGAGCAAGTGACCGTGGGAAACAAATTTAAAAGACGCACGGAGTCAGTGCGTTGTGCGCTCGTTGGCAGTACCGGGCCCGCACGTCACACGCACTGGGGGTGAATCGGTAGCCCTATCGCAGCCCGGACCCAGCGAAAGTTCCTCGTGCACTAAAAGTGCTACGGTGTGTCTGCGTGCTCGCAAATCCGTACGGAGGCGGTACTCACCACGTACGGATACTCAAATTTTGCCCACGTTTTTGCACGTAGACAGCACACACTTGCAAGTACGGCGGGTTGTGACCACCGCATTACGAGGTGAAAGAAAGGAGTGGAATCAAGCCGCTTTCCTTTGACCCCATGCTCAAAGCCGCCGAAAAGTTATGCGCTAATCTGCAACTGTTCACCAGGTGGTGAGATAAAAGAGCGCATGAAATTTCAGGATTTAGAATTTTTACATCAGAAAATGGTATCCCAGCAACTGTTCGCTGTCCCTTTCAATGATTTCTCACCAATTGTTGAATGTGTAATCAGTAGAACAAGCGAACACAAACTTGTGTAATTTCATCCTTTTTCCAACTGCAAAAATACAAAAAACACGCGAAAACACGCATTAGCAAACTTAAAGGGATAGTCCACCCCAGGATTTTTTTTAGCTGACGATATAGACCTAATAATACCATGAAGAATGATACAAGTCTCATTAAAATCCATGATCACATAACGAAGATATATCGACTTTTTTATCGAAAATCAGCCGCCCCCCAAATGCAAATGCGTTACATGGGCATGAAACGATCGCCAAAAAATAACCGATAGTATCGAAATTGTGACGTATGTTGCGAGCTGCCTTCTTATTTCGCAGACATTCACTTTCGCTTTCACTTTCATTCATGATTCGTCGTGTCAGTGCGATAACAGTGTACCGCGAGCGAAAGTGAATGTCTGCGAAATAAGAAGGCAGCTCGCAACATACGTCACAATTTCGATACTATCGGTTATTTTTTGGCGATCGTTTCATGCCCATGTAACGCATTTGCATTTGGGGGGCGGCTGATTTTCGATAAAAAAGTCGATATATCTTCGTTATGTGATCATGGATTTTAATGAGACTTGTATCATTCTTCATGGTATTATTAGGTCTATATCGTCAGCTAAAAAAAATCCTGGGGTGGACTTTCCCTTTAATGTTGTCGAAGATTGTAAATCATGGATTAAATAACGGGACAGTAAAACATGCACAAAGTAGCGCATTATCCTAGAATATTGAGTTTTTGTCAGGATCTAATTTGAAAAGTTGTTTGATGCACTATCCCCAATACAATCCTTATTTAAAGTTTATAATTTACACTGAAATTTTGCCGGTAATTTAATGTGAAACTGGTGCCTGGCCTCCAAAACTCCCCGCAGTGAAAGCGCGGCTCGGAGCATGGAACTTCAAAGCCAAGTGGAATGTTACACATCCCATTGGCGTTCAGCAATAAGGGATAGAACAACATCGATCTGGCGCTGCTCAGTGGCTGCCGGGCTGCGAAATTTTTATTCCCAAACAGGTTTGCAATTTCTTATATTTCCGTTCTTCTCAATGGCTGATATGTTGTACGTCATTAGCAGCTTGGAAAGAGGTCAGAAACAATTAGACTTTGATTTTTTATTGCTTTGACTCACTATTTATAAAGGCAAAAAAACTGAATAAACTGAGACTAGAACCCACAACTCTGAGATTGTATTACACTGACCTTACCGATTGAGCCAACGATGGGTTGATGAAAAGTGATTCTGCATGATTTCTATAACCCTATCACTCACCCTAACGGTTACGTCATTGCTAATGACGTAACATATCAGCCAATCAGATGACCGGAAATATTAGCATTGGCAAACCTGTTTTGGGAAAAAAAAATTAGCGGCCCCACGATCAATTGGGCAAAAAGAATTTTCATTTCGGTTTAATAAAATTTGGAGTGGACTAAAAGATTATTATTATTATCATTATTATTATTATTATTATTATTATTATTATTATTATTATTATTATTGTTACGCTTTAGAACTCACGAATGCGTTTGAATAAATTACAAGAGTTACCACTCCTTTCTTCACCTCCCTGATTAAACCAGCTGTTTATTACGCACAACATACCTAGAACCACAGACAAATAGCCTAGAACAATGAAGTGTATATCCCCTGACGCGCGCTATCTGTCCAAGCCCGGAAGTTGATGACATGTCGGGATATATTATAAAGGCGTTTAAACTTGCTTGCGTTAGTAAACTCATCAGAAACATATGCCAGAAACGCGTTTGTGTGTGAACACGTTTCAAACCACATATTTTTTGTGTTTGAAAACAACGTTTTAAATACGCGATTCTTTGTTTATTAGCTCAAGAACTTTTCCAGTATTACGTATGCAAAAAGAAGAGTTTATAAACATGCTAATTGTTTACAAATAATTAATGGTTATGAGTTCAATAGTGCGAATATGTTCATGAGTTGAAAGATTAACATTCTATTCAACGAGGCGTCAGCCGAGCTGAATAGAATTAACGTTAATCTTTCAGCTCATGAAAATATTCGCACTATTGAACGAATGAAAAACATTCATTATTTGTTTTATACAACATCGAAGAAGATCTAATAGAACGTTAATCAACAAATTATGCTTTACTCCTTATATTAAAGATAAATTAAAGTTGGAGTCAAGCCTTCTCGATTACATTCAGATTGCCTTCGCGTCAGATACACGCATGGATACGCGCACGGCAAAGAGATACGCAGTCTGAATATAACCAAAAATGCACGCCCGTGCAATAGAACATCTATTGAATATCATGTGACCAACAATCCTCCAATCAAATGACAAGGATCCACGTAGGTGTTGTATAAACACAATTATCGGACTGGCTAACCGCCGCATTTATCTTTAATACAGTGCGTATCAAAATATATAAACTTGTATATCTGACTTTGGTAGTTCCTTATCAAAAAGAAATAACCACTGTAAATTTAAAATCTATTTCATGGTGACGAGTAGCTTCTTTTCTGCCCAACATAGTACCCTATTCATAATATTTCTGCCACGGGGACTGAGCACTTCTTTTTAAAGTGGGCCGATGGAACGAATATGGGTCAGGCGATATGCAAGTGCTCCTATATCATTTTAAAGGTCAAATTCTATGTCGAGCACCAAGGCTTCATTGCTTAAAATTTAGGCTTCCACATATTTCAGTCATATAACCTTTAATTATTTTAACAGCATACCAACTACTTGTCTCATGATATCAAAGTTCTCCCTGCGTACTTGTCCGTTGCGTCATTTCGTAAGGAAGCATAAGGTGTTTATCTCGTATAGGGAATGTTCTGACAAATATCAACGAAATTGAATATCCCACAAAACTTTATCAATTTTGTATCACTCAATAAGAAGGGTTACCTTAAACAAGAGCTGGGAATGAAGTCAAGACTGTAATCATAACGAAGAATTTCCATAGATTTTGCAGGTAATAAGCATTTCCTTAGGTTTTAGATGAAATTAACACATTTTTCTATTTAGCTTCCTAATAATCGATGTGAATAATCGTGCAATCGTTTTCGGAATAAAATAACGCACACATAACGGCTTTTGACCCACATTAATTACTTCAGCCGAAACTTGGTACAAAACGATTTTGATAATTTATACCTCTTTTATAAGCCTGCTGGTCAGACATCCGTGGCAGCACATTCATGAATATGGTATCAGTCAACAGGATATCAGTTACCCTTTACCAATTCCATGAAACATGATTCGAGGTCAAATAGGTTATACCTTCTTAATAAGAAGCTACCAAAGTTGGGTATACCCTTTTTTGTATACGCACTGTATTACCTCGTATTGAATATAAACAAACACGACGTTATCACATGTAGAATGGAAGTTGTCCCTCTTTTTGGTCAGAGGTATGCATAGAGTCACTGGATTTTCTGGGGGTACTTTCGACTTTTTGAGCCGCTTTTATATTGAATAGAATTGAATTATCTTCAACTGACCACGCCGGGACCACGTCTTTTGGAGTTGAATTCAAACCGAAGTAAAATTACTCATTTGTGATTTGATTCCTCTATTCTCAGGATTATCAACGTGTATTTCACACACACACGCACACACATGCACACGCGCGAATACACACGACACATATTTCCACTCCAAACGAAGTTATTCCTCGACATATTTTGACTCTCCCAAAATGAACCATGCTGGAGATTATGATTGAAGTACCGACAACATAAATGTTTCCAACTTGCAAGCTGGTATTCAAATTATCTTATTAAAATGTATTAATTCATTTATTTTATCATTATGTGTATCAAGTTTTTGTCAGCGTTCATGCAATTTTTATTCTCTCTTTGATTGTTGCTGCCTGTTTAATATGTACACGCCTTTTCTATTTTTATGAACTTTTTCACAAAGGCATGGTCAAGCACTTGCTTTGAGGGTTACCCGAACTGCAGGTCTACATTGTGCAAAGGATGCTCAGATCGTCATCAGATTGGATGGTAAGCAGTTTATTGCATTGAATGCGAGGAAGTAGAAATGTATCTACGTATTTGTTAAAGGTGGGGAGGGAGAGGGGTTTATCATTTTTTATTTTACCGTCATAGAAATATAATTATATTCGTCATTGCCGTAATCGACCCAGATGAAAATGGTTGGCCACCAGTGTTCTATATATAGGCTTACGGATAAAAAAGGATGAAATAAATAACGATTAAAATAAAACGGCGCACACCTCACCCAAAGAAGTGTGTGGAGGTGCGATGGCTTAGTGGTGGAGCAGTTGTCATGTAACCGACAATAACAAAAAAGTCGTTATGCATTATTCATTTTAGATACTTAACTGGTCCAGTCAATAAATAGAGAATAAATGGAAGCACCATTGCATTATACAATTAAAACAAACTCTTTTGGGTAAAAAATTATTTCATTTTTACAAATAATTCCTACATGTTTAGATAGCCTATATATGTTTTAATATAGTTTAAGTGGTCATGCTATGAAAGACATTCATCAATAATCACTCTGAAAAACCTAGAGTTGCGTATTTATTCCAAGAACAATTCATGCTCACAATACTCGGCTTTGCAACACATTTCATTTATGGAAAGTAAAAAGTTCATTTTCTAAAAAATCTGTAAGAAATACTTTGCCAAACATATGGAACACTCTACCTCAAGTCCTCCGCTTATTTAAAAACAGTTCAATATTTAAAAAAATGAAACAGACCTTTTATTCTGAGTATCGTTAAATTTACCTTCCAAACCTTTTTGCCCCCCCTCCAATTTTAAATTATTTCATACATGTTTTTGTAGTTTTTTGTCTTTATATTGTGTTTATCGCTGTATTTTGTCGCTGTATTTTGTGATATCTCGAACTCATATATGCTCAATAATATAAATAATATAAATTATAATATTCGGGGAACTTTTTATACAAAGCCACCATGGGCTTTTCCTTTGTTCTCCAATTTCATTTTAAACTATTGTAATAACTGACCATTCCTTGTATATACTTGTATGTTTATTTGCATTTGCTGTGTTTTTTATGGAAATGAAATAAATAAACGAACTTGAACAAGTTATCAATCAATACATTACATTAAGTTATATCTGCAGCTCGATGTACTTTGGGGTATAAAAGGATTTTTTTTAATATTAAGAAACAATTTATTGCACTTAAACCATGTGGACACTTTGGGTATTAAACTCTAGATTCAAGGTATTCATTAATGTTTCAATGTTATTGTGTGAGCAAAACTATATATTTGTCGTCAGCAAAGTGAATAAATAACAAAACAATATGCTGCGTTCATTATATCGTTTACATACAAAAGAAAAAGAGCCTTGAGGAACACCACACCTGATGGGTAAAAGACTAGAGTCAGTACCATCAAAAGAAGCATATTGTTGTCTGCTCGATAAGCAGTATTTAAACCAGGAAAGCGTTTTCCCTCGAATTCCATATGTAGTAAGTTTTCGTATCAATATATGGTTGAGCGTATCAAACGCTTTACTTAAGTCCAAAGATATTCCTATAACGTATTCCTTATTTGCCATAGCACTGACTGGTAATTTTTTCGTATATTTGTACAAGAGCTAAATCTGTCGAGTGGTTTTTCTTAAACCCGTATTGGTTTGTATTCAACAATTTGTTTTCATCAAGGAATCATGTAACCTATTGTAAACTATTTTTTCAACAATTTTTGATATATAAAATTAATTCCTATACATGTAAAGTTTTAATAGAAATCCTAGTAATTCACAAATTGTCTTGATTTTGCTAGAACTGTTATTTCTAGACTTATAAGATCATGACGATAAAAACAGTTGATGTTGTAATTGATCGGTGTCCTCTTTTTTGTTTAAGGTATTACGAATCAACAGATGGCAAATCAGCACCATTCTATGCCGTATTTTTACAAAAGGTGGTCCATGATACATGTGAGCATGAATATTGCTTTATTTATTTCATGACGAAGAAATAATATGTGACTACTAATTGAGTCTACAGGAGTTATACTGCAACGGAAATAGCATTGGTCAACGTCTACAGCAAAATAAAAGTTACGTTTTGTAGTATATAAATTTAATTTGAATGTTTAAAGAGAAAAGATTCTTCTAGGTGTATTCAATGTCTTCAACAAAATGTTTGTTTCTACGCACATGATTGCATCAAAAGGGTTGTTGGTTTTGCAATGGGTGTAAGGGTTGACTCAAACAAAGATTTCTATACCTTTCCACAAAATAATCCAGATGAAGCCGTATTGATCGGCATAATGGCAAACGATTGCAGTAATAGTCAATTACTCGACTGTCGACACAGGCCTAAATGAGCACATTATATGTTAAAGGCGCCCTCTGTCTTCCTCCGTCCACTCACAACTATGAAAAATAATTTGTCTGAAATGCATAAAAACAGTCATATCTGCTCTGCTAATAAGAAGAAATATTTAAAAAATAAAAAATCATCTGCTAACGTACGACACTAAGATATAAGGGTGCAATTAGGCTCAGATTTGGCAAAGTGCTGCTATTGTAGCAGAACTGTACCCTTATTTCTTTAGTGTGTATGCGTCATTATATTTTGTAGTGCGTTATTATCTGTGGTAATCCAGCTTGAGGAGACAATACCTGCATGCATCCTCAATTCAATGGAATATTAACGCTGTTCATGTTATGTTCACCTTTTGTACGGTATAATGCTAACACTAGGTGCACACGAGGTGTCACTTCGATTGCGTTTTTTGTCAAACTTCCTCATTGCTGGGTCATCCTAAAAAGGTTCCTATGAATTTGAAGTAACATTTGTTTTATATCAAAATTGATTTATCCTTTTGCAGATGACTCGGATAACACCGTGAATGCATTCCTCGTTGAGAATCAAAACGAGGACTAACAAAGTTGGTAAGCAGTTGGGACCATATCGACTTTCAGTCGACTTGACGTTTCACGAACCTAGACAAGTTTTTCAGTTGATTGTTTTTTAATTTGTGATCTTATGTGATTAAGGAATAATTTAAGCGTACCTTGAGCAATTTTTTTCATTTGCACAAATGGCCGTTGGTATATAGCCATAGGCCTATTACTTTTTTAACCAAATGTCCATATGGATGCATGATACCTGGTGGGGGTTCTGAGGTGGATTCACAATCTACAGCGCCATCTAACGATACCCATTGTTTAGCCGATTTCATGTGATGCATTATGGGGAAAATTCGACAAAAATATCAGCTGTGTCATTTGTTATATACCCTAGGAGAGAAGGGGATTTAATTGGGATGTTTGGTGGGGGTGGTTTGAATGGCTTTTCCTAGGTAAAAGTATTGACCCTACTCACGACATTTGGGTCATTTCGAGCACCTTTTGTCCAATACTGACCATTGTGCTCACTTTTGGTCACGGGTAATATTTCCAATCGTGATTACCAGCAAGGTAGATTTAATGGGCCAATTGTAAGTAAAAATGTGCCATGAAGCTAGAAAAGTAGTTAAGATGACCCCATCAACAACAATATGGTAATTTTTGTCTCTGTCTGGCCAAAAGATGACCTTTTGAATTGATTTTGGGGGAGGTCGAAAATCAGACCGAATTTTTTAGTCAGAATCAATTGGTGGATGGGATTTGACATCCAAATTCAATTTGAAATTATACGCTGATGGCAAAACAATCTATCCCATTTATTGAATTTATACATTTCGGACCACTTTGGTCATTTCAATTGGTGGCTAGCATTTAGTTGCACTGCACTGGTTGAGCTGAAAATGGGTCTATCGCGTATTGCCTGTGAGGGCGCTGTTAATTGCGAATCTACCCTGTTCAAGGTCAAGTTCAGGTTCTACAATGTCAAATAAAAGATTTCATATTCGTAAACTGGACGAATTTACATTGGAAAGTGTTAGATCTGGACTTATATTTGGCCTAATATACATGAGAATAATGGTGTAAAATGATTGTGTGGTATTGGGGTGTGCAGAATCCATTTTTTGTAGCAGTTATTGACATTACCAGTAACAAGCTCAGTCACAAGGTCCCAAGGGGTCAATTAAAGTTAAAACCTTAATTTAATTGTAAATATTGCGAATGAAATACTATATTCGTCTAATATTTATTTGCCTATGAGATGTATGAAGGCATCGGTTGTCGACCCCTTTGAAAAATGTTTTTAGACTCAAGTTCAGGAAACAATGGCCAAAAAGTTGATGTATTATTGGTCTAAATATGACCACATCATAATAAAGTTGTTGATCCGTTACTATTCAATGTCTTACGACGTCCACTGAAATAATTGTTCATTCTCTGCATCCAATTACAGATGACTGGTGCATGCCACTGAGTGCCTTCTACCAAGAACAGAGAAATATACTGTCATAGACTAGCGAATCAAGGGAGGACATGACCATTGAATGCAGAAAAGAAACATGCAGTCGACACTGCCACCATTCGCGGTTCTAGAATATTTTGGGCAGGGGTTCGGGTTGGGGATCTTGCGGGTTTATATTTCTAAAATTCTGCAAACGGTGATTAGCTTGCCTGATAATGCAGATGACCGCATAACATGGGACTAAGCTAAGGTTCTACGCAGGAAAGTGGCGCCTTCTAGGTGGCGTTCCCTACGACTTTGAAATATAAAAGGAATAACTCATTGCAACAAAAAAATAAGTTGAAAAATTATGTAGGCCTTTGTAAATAATATAGATATTTTTCCCTTTTGAATCTTAGATTCAATTTAGCTTGAAAGAAATTTTTGTATGAACAGCTTTTCTGTCTTTAAATTTAATTTAATAAAGATAATTGCATTAATGTTATAATCTTTGCTGTATATGTTTAGTGGTATCTCATGATTATGAAGCCCGTACTTATGTCAAGTGGATTGGGTGTATAACAAGCTATAAAGATGTTATAGTTTTTGTATTCGAATATTATTTCTTTTTAAAGAGTTCATTGCCGTGATGAGTTAAGCAGATTTGCAAAAAAAAATCGAGCCACTATTTTTGTCTCTCATATCAACATGACAACACACCTGCATGTGGTTTAGGGAAAGCAAAAATCTAGCGTGTCTTCTTTTTTCTCTCATGCAATAAGACTTCATTTATATGTATTCATCCAATTCTAACTGGCATCTGAAACCCCTTGCCCCCCCCCCCCCCCCCCCCCCACTCCGAGAACGGACGGACCCCATGCGTGTTACCAAAATGTCCTTTTCGTAACAAAAGAAAAAGGTCGACCCGTATTGACTTTACACACCGGACTTTTGCTGAAAAGGGGGGGGGGGGTTGCTTGGAACACGCATATGCGTACCCTAAATAACACTGAGTGGGGGGGGGGGGGCGGGCCCTTGGCATAAATAATGCACCAATTATTAC
The DNA here is from genome assembly GCA_035222895.1 of Strongylocentrotus droebachiensis. NCBI lineage: Eukaryota > Metazoa > Echinodermata > Echinoidea > Camarodonta > Strongylocentrotidae > Strongylocentrotus > Strongylocentrotus droebachiensis. The sequence continues at coordinate 39,391 of JAVYIG010012584.1, forward strand.
TCAACTACAAAGTGCTCAGGTGGTGTGTAATTTGATTGACACTGCCCAAAACTCTAAGTTCAACACGTCACACGTGTACTTTTATAAAGAATTGAATATTTATGACAATACAGATTCCCCATCCGGCACTTAGCAACGTTTCCACCCCATTCCCACTGAGAAACCATCTGTGCTAACCGGGTCAAGTTCACCAATAATCCAGTAACACTGGGAAACAGACCCAGGAGGCAATTATTTCCTCACATGTGGAATTTGTCTCTTCTTTTATTCTCCTTAACATAATGTGTGTAATGTTACGCAATAATGTGCATGTAGACCTTATCAATGGTCAAAGGGTTAATCACATTGTAATAAAATGTCTTGTTTACGCACTACCCTGTATTTTTATCTGTGATAACCAAGGAGTTTGTAGAGCTGGAGTCCCAACTGGCAATAAATTATTCCAAGCAGCTGCCGTTTTCTAATAAGGTTGCACAATAGAATCTACAGGTGTGCTGTAACCTTTGATGTCCGAGGTTCGAAGCCGCCAACATCATTGGAAATTAAAGCTTGAGTAGTGATTTTTATCACAAGGAAAAATCGAACATATGGTAAAAGCTATGAATTTGAATAATGAGAAGTTGGTTTATGGCTCTGAACTCAATGATGACGTAAACCGTCTGTAACAAGTGATTATTTCATGGAAAATCAAATAGACTCCTCAATAATTCAGGACAACTTTTCTCACATGCACTTTTAATATACGGAGTGCAAATAAGAATTTTGAAGAGTTTAAACGTTCAGTTGACAGAATTGATTTTAGTACATCTGTTTTTGGTCATACAGAAACACGGTTTTCTGATATTCCGAGCTCTTATTGTAACATGCCTGGATATGATTCGATAGTAAATAATAGAATATATAAAATAAGGGGAGGTGTAGCACTATATGTTTCACAGGCGTAAGATTATCTTAAAAGATCAGCCTTTAATTTTTATGAACGATTGTTTTGGAATCGATGTTTATTGAAGTAAATATATGAATATAGTTGTTGGCATCGTAGGCAGACCCCTGCAGTCCTAACATATTTTTTTGTTTTAGACACGGTAGGGAATAAACACTGTTTAGTATAGGAGATCATTACATTAATCTCCTTAAAATCTTAAGAAATATCTGTTTAATTTAGTTTATAATTGATTACCATTACTTTTCATGTCTGTACCTTTCTTATTGCACTTTTGTATATATTTATCATGTATTTCATCTTTTGCACAAGCTGCGCCTTGAGCAGTTGATTGTCAAGTGGTTTTGGCGCCATACAAATCTTATGTATTATTATTATTATTATTATTATTATTATTATCACTCAAATAAATTCACTCACGATTTCTTAGAAGTTTTCCTATCCGATTTCTATTTACCCCTTATACTCATATTACTATCATATAAGAATAGACACTTCCTTTACTTTGTTTGATGGTATCACCAGATTCTGGAGTTCAAATCCCACACTAAATAGGTCTTCACGGATTTATTTTTTCTTTGTATATACATATAACTTGCTTTCTTTCTTATTATCATTATACATTGTACTTTCGGATATTTTTATTCACCTTTTAAATCGGTTTTGGTAATGACCGTATTATGAAGAGGTATCTATTGTGTACCTCTCATTAAGTCGTATAATTAATAGCTTGCTTGGTACACACTTCGAGTAACGTTAGCATTAATGCAAAAGACCCTGAATGAAATAATTGAAATAGAATGTGTTTGTTCATCATATACATGATGTAGGAAAGAATTATTTCAAGTATCCGTGAAGTGCATTGTTATATTCTTCACTTTACTGTAGTCCATTTTGTTTATATATTTTTCTTTTCTTTTAAATTAATATGTATGAGATATCAGATTTGTTTGAAAATGAGATACATGTGTATACGAAGGATCAAATGTAGAAATGTTTAGTTTTGTCAGATTTATGTTAGGCGTAATGTAGCATCCGTCAAAAAATTGCTTAGTTCAAAGATATGTAGGTTGTTACGGGACGTTGCCTTTTTTTCCTCTATAACTTTTTGTAGCCTTTCACATATATTCCATGGGTCTTCATTTCTCTATTATCATTGCTCTGTAAAAACTAAAGCATAAACAAAGAAGCAATTGGAAAGGATCCTAACTAAATCGTTTAAATACAGAAGTACATGCACTGAATCATAAAACTTTCTTATTTGTACAAAATGATTCAAATGCAATGTATATCAATAAATGCAATCATGCTGTTTATAAAAATGAACCATTTGTCTTTGTTTCTCTTCATAATAAACCAATTAAGCAAACACTGTGTATAATACATCTGTTTGTACAGTTCAACTTAAAACATAATTATCAAAATGCAAACGTTGATACAACTGTATACAAATCGTATGTGTACAATACACGTATACATGTACATTGCATACACTGAAGGCTTTGCTATTGAACATGTACATGCACATTGTAAGAAATAAAACCTTTCAATTTCATCGCTCAGTCTTTTCTAAGATATCAAAAATAAAATGACAGTTACATACCTCCTTGCTGCCTACTTACATGAGAGAAAATTTACATAATTTGCCAGGATGCGACATTTAATCGAAGATTGGCTCTCTGGCGGATCGAATTTTGTGCCATCTTTCCACATCCAATTCAGTGACCACATGGCACTTGACGAATTTTAGAATGATGCACAAGTAATATTCTGTGATTGGGGGGGATGCGAAACTTCTTTTGTTTCCGAAAAGGGAGCCGTGACTGTAAAAAGTTTGAAAAACGATGCATTAGACTATCCAACCGGAAGTGTCGGCGGGATCCGTTAATCATGTTTTGATCTTTGATTATATTTAGATCATAAGAAAAGAATATGCAACCAATTTCAAAAAAGACTATTGATCTTGGACACCAAAGCAAAATAAACACTCAGCTATTACGGTTGTATATAGATAGTATATTTTATGAATACAATAGTATTTTATTCTACATCATCATAAAACTTCAGTTAAGTATGAACTTCAAGATCGTGTTAATTAAATTCTCTCATTCTACAAGATAGTATGCATGGACAGAGGCAGTTGGGATATTGCAATGCGTGTATCTGAATGTTATTAAGAAGTTAAAACTTCAAAAATAAAGAAAAGAGGAGAATGTTTCGAAAATGTTCGAAAATCTCAAGGTTCAAGGTTCAGTTTATTTTCATATTTCACATATTGAGTTTTGTACACATTGTCAATTTTCTTTGACAAGAAAGTATAACAAAAAAAGGAGTTTTTAATAAACACAAGTACATCCTTGTTTTACCAATTTATCTCATCTTGTGACCAAATTGTAGAGTAACCAAATATTGGTTATTATAACATGGCTGCAAAAAATCCCATTCATTAACTTTGGTGTAAGCTATATGCAGTCACTCTTCCTTATAATAAAAACTTTGTACTTAAAAAAAACTTTTTCCTTGCACAATTTAATCATATTTTTTAACGAGTATAAGAAAGCAACTAAACATTTCCGACTGAAAACGATTATAAAAAACAAGCAACAACGGGCATGATTTTTTTTTTCTCACAAAGTTCAATGTATACAAAAACTATAATATATTTTAAATATATTATGCTTGAAAAGATTATATATTATAACATGGCTGTTATTTTTCTTTCAAAAAAGCACAAACTGCATTTTCGTTCGTGATAAAACACTATGAAATGAGTACATCTGAATACTTCTTCAATCGCCAGTAGAGAAAATACTGTAGTGGCTACGTATATATAACATAAATTATTCACTGTAATTCTATTTTTGTAGACACACTTTTTGTGTTTTGAAACGCCCTGGAAAAATGAAAAGGGCTTGTTTTATAAGATTTTACAGAATTCTATTAGATCTCGCAGTCTTATTGTTTTTATATTTTTTGTGTTATTCTTTTCTCATCAATTTTATTAATACCATAATCATTCTTGCAGCAGTAGTAGACGTAATAGTAATAGCCGTCGTCGTCGTCGTCGTAGTAGTAGTAGTAGTAGTAGGATCAAATCATTACCGGACATGCCCTAGCTCTGTTACTACTTCTACTACTACTACTACTACTAGTACTACTACTAATACTAATACTACTACTACTAATACTACTACTACTAGTCTTCTACTACTACTACTACTAATATTACTACTACTACTACTAATACTACTAATACTACTACTACTACTACTACGCGCTATGTTGGCTTTGTCTACGGTCTGAACTAATCCAATCGGAAACATTCGGAAATGTTCGGCAGGGGGAGTTTTGTTTCTTTCAAGAAATCCTTGTCCCCGCCTGGCAGGGCTACTTTCTCCGGCTTAAGTTGACGAGCATGTTGCCTTCGGCGGGTCTTAGGATGAGCTGCCCTGCAGGTTTGGCTTCGTCTATGGTCTGGAGTGATTTGATGGAGAATCTTCGGAGAATACTGGCTAGGATTATTTTGTCCTCCATCATGGCAAATTTTTGACCTGTGTTAATGTTGAAGGTAGAGGTCAAAGGGTATAAATTGTTACAAAGGAGTCACGGCGAAACCATTATATCTGCATGTATTTATCTATCTATGTGTCTGTCTGTCTATTTATCAATAACACGATCACAAATGCGTTCGAGAAATCAACCTATGGAACCAATTAAAACCTATCCAATAGGTGACGCACAAGACTGTTTTAATTGACCTAGGCTCATTGTTATTGAAGTCTTTGCGATGTGTTTTACCCCATCCCTCCCTTCCATGAGCCAGCCTGTGTTAATTGTGCATGGGACGTCGCTATTGAGGTAGGGGATATAGGAAGATGAATTTTCTCATTATTGTTGATTTTATAAAATAAATACAAACAAAAATAACAACTTACTGCTTTTTTACTTTTTTTTCTCACTCGTCAGCATTTTAAAATCTGAATATATTATAAAAACATAAACGCAGAAAGTAGATCGATTCCCTACCCTGTTAAGGGCATGCATTCTCGCTTGCCCTCTGTGATCGGTCGCTCCACTCCCCTAACTTTCATCCATGTATTACCAGTGCTCACCCCCCCCCCCCCCACCCCCCACCCCCAAACGAGAAGAAAAATAAAAAGGAAGAAATTACTAAACCCTTACTGGGGTTTGTCTTACCAATGCAGTTTCTTGGACCAGCTGAAAACGGCACATAGGCGTACGGATGTCTTTCTTCGGCATTCACGGGAAGGAACCGATCCGGGTCAAACCGTTCAGGATTAGGGAATTCGTCTGGGTCTTGGTGAAGGGCATAGATGCTCAAGGCCACCAAGGTCTCTTTAGGAACCACCTTGCCATCTGATCATGTATTTGAAAGAGTGTTAGAAATAGAAATGAAAGAACACTTTTAGCTTGGTACGTACACATGGTAATGCTGTACAAGCCTAGCTGTAGATAGGAGCTTCAAGCATTGGGAAGTTGTGTCATTAATTGACGAGCAGATGACTTTATGCATTGTATGGCGCCGTACGGGTAAAAACGACTTGCGTGGAACTAAGGTACAGAGGGGTGGTGGGGATGGGGGGGGGGGCTACATGGGTCTTTTACCTCTAACAGTCATGGTGCTTTCCCATTTTCCCCTAATCCCCCTGATGATTAAAATCCGCAAAAAACAGCGTCGCAAACAGACATGAAGGATGGGAAAAAAAGAAGGGAAAAAAATAAAATAATAATACAAAAAAGTGACATGACGGAACCCAAAGAAATAATATAATTATGTACAATAATTGTTTTTGTATTTTTTGTTAGCTGTACAACTTATCGATAGATGAAATTACCTAACATAATATCCTCATCGAGTTTCCTAAATATACTGGGGACCGAAGGGATGAGGCGAAGTGTTTCTTTGACGACGCATGTGAGATACTGGAGCCTAGACAGGTCATCTGACGTCACGGGCCGCATGGAGTCACCTGTATGGAAAGTAATGGAGTAAGGACACGCGATATCAAAATAAAAATTAAGTTAAAAGTTCTCAGGAAGTAGCCAACAATATTGTATTTACATCTGAATCTTGCCGTGCTGAACTAATAGATTTTAACAAGAAAAATAAAACAACAACAAAGACAAACCAAACTTTAAAAAAATGAGCGCATTTTAGGGGTTATCCTTTTATTTCTAAAAGAAATTCATGTGACAAGGCAATCGGTTTCGAGAGATTTTTCCCCCTTTTCGTGGGGGGGGGGGGGGGCACAGTAAAGGAAATAAAAATCGTGGGGGACATTTGAAATTGTGCTTCCTTTCCCAGCAGGTTTGTGCCGAGGGGGGCAGGTCCACCTTTGCCCCCTGGATCCGTCAAACCTTAAAGATGAAGTTGAGTTCTGGTCATGCGATTGCATTGTGAAAGAAACGGTGTGAAACCGACCAGAAAAGGTTGATCATCTAGCATATAAGAATTTGTGTGTATTGCAAGGTTCTGGAATCATCAAAATGATAAGAAATTTGGCCAAGTCTTGGTAAAGTTACAAACACTTGCACAGAAAGATGTATATGGGACTACACGAACACGTGGCGTAAAAAGCAAGCCCCCCCCCCCCCGATTTTTACGATGTTACATGCATATTTAGAATATTAAGGCATTTGAAGAGCCATGCTTTTCAGGGAACATGTCTTAACTGATGTTTTTCCACACTTGCATAATAAGAATGAGTAATGCTCACAATTTTTTTTTCATCTCTTCCCAGAACTCAACCTTCTCTTTAATAATCGTTGTTTTGTTAGACCTACCAAAGACCTCGTCTATTTCCATATGTAGTCGTGCCTGTACATCCGGGTGATGGCCGATGAGGAGGATTGCCCAGCCTGCCGCAGCAGCCGTGGTGTCGTGACCCTGTAAAATGAAGGGGGGTGGAAGAAAGAATCCAGCAACATCAGATAAATGTTGTGTTTTAAATAGAGATGGTATCTTGAAATATGAACTGTTGTAATTGTTATAGGCACCCATTAAGACATATTACAGGCTACCTACATAACATTATCAGCTACCCTTAATGGTTATACGATTGTACCATTGTGTAAAATCGGTAAAGAAATGCTATTGGTTTAGAAATAGTAATAGTCCATATACAGATATAGACAGAGTTATAATTCCTTTAGAGCTGCTCATATCCCATTTGATCTTGAGCTATATGATTATGACATGACATGAAGAATATAGATGACTGCCACATCGCACAGGGAAAAGATCAGACCACGATCACACTAAGTTCTTTAGGGGATAGTCCAAGGTGCTATAAGCCTTGACTGCGATCCATTGGGCTCCCAGTCGTAGAAGAGATTCGGGCCGTAGTCGGATCGTTAGCATGCCGTTGACTCAACGCGCGTTACAGTGACTATCATGTCTTGAACATCCAAGATATCTGTATTACTACCGTCTATACCAAAATGGCGTCTATACCAAGGCCAGCCTTCCCTCAAAAAGAAGGAATAACTACAAAGTTTAAACCAAAATGAATTTCATCCTTCTTACTTCAAACATGAACGTGTCTACTTCTTCGCGGATATCACCCAGGGTGAAGCTTGCATCTTCTCGGTGCATCTGAAGAAGAAGATCTAGGAATGCGATTCTCTTGCGTCTTCTAGCAACATCATCAACATCATCACTATCCGTGTGAGTGTCTTTTGGGGACTCCTTCAGTCTTTCCTGTATCATCTATATGATAAGTCATGGTAATAAATAATAATTAGGTGATAATAATAATAATAGTTTTATGACGATAAGGTTATTGATGATAAAAGGGAAAATAATAATACATACATGTAACAATATTAACATTAGTACTACTACTACTACTACTACTGCCACTACTACTACTACTACTACTACTACTACTACTACTACTACTACTGCCAATACTACTACTACTACTACTACTACTACTACTACTACTACTACTACTACTACTACTATAGTTCTACTATTAATAACAATGATAATAATTATAATAATGATAACAACAATAATATAAATAATAATATCAATAACAACAATTATCATGGCTCATTACGTGAAAACTTAATTACATTTGACCATTCTATTGTTATTACCACAAACCCACAAACTGTGCACATTGCAGTGGGAACAATTATTGTCCCGGCTCGACACCCATATACAAAGCTAGTTGCAGCAAAATTTCACAATCGGTCTCTCCCACCCCCAACATGAAATCTTACTGAAAATTCATTAAAACGTTAACCAATATCGATTTTCATGGTAGTGATAAAATAAACTTACTTTGTTGGTGACACCATGGAGGATTTTCAGGGTTTCTTTATGTTCTTTACCGGATTTTATTTTGTCAAAGATGAAGTCGGGCCAGAGCAAGGGATTCTTTCCTCGTATCGTCACCAATTCACTCATTCTGTGAAGTTATATATGAAGATTATCCACAGCGAGTATAATTGTAAACATGGCAAAGAACATTACTTATATTACTATTCCTACTATTAAACTACTGATAATACTGCTGCTACAACTACATGTACTTCTACGATGATTATTAATTTATATTTTATCATTATTTTCAATAAGTGGTATTAAAAAGGTAATCAAAGGGTAAACAATGGTAAATTGATATCAATACCATAAATAGAGTCAAGGAAGATACTAGTCCAGATTCTGGCCTATTTAATTTTGATCTCCACCACACCAACGCTACCTCTCCCTACTTACTTGTTACCAGCCGATGATGGCGTGATCATTAAATTAGGACGCCCGCTGGGCTGGTGGCGCATATTTTTTTACACAACTGTTTAGCCATTTTCGGGAAAAAATTCCAAGAAGTGCTCTGGTGAAAGAGTCTAGGTCGTCAGCGCACTGTGTGCAAGCACGTACACCCAGGGAAGGGAAGATGACAGAAAGGGGAAAACAAGGATAGTGGAGAGGATATGGAGAAGGAAAAACAATGAAATACATAAGGAAAGAGAAGAGGATAAGTCAAAGGAAGAACATAGAAATACATAATTGAAGAGCTAAGAGGATCATAGATCTACACTTAGGAAAAACAGGGAAATACATAAAGAAGGAGAAAGGGAATCTATCATATTAAAACAAAGAAATAGATGCATGACGAAGGTAAAAAGGATAGATTGAAGGAGAAACAAAGAAATACATAAAACAAAAGAGAAGAGGTTAGAATAAAAGAGAACAAAAGAAATACATAACGAATGAGAACTGGGGGATAGATTGAAGAAAAAACAAAGAAAATTAACGAAGGAGAAAAAGGATAGATTGAAGATTAAAAAAAAGATATACATGACAAAAGAGAAGAGGATAGATTGAAGGAGAACACAAAAATACATAATGAAAGAGCAGAGAGGATAGATATAACCCGAAACAAATAATGAGTATATATGTTGTACAATTCCAGCAATCCAACAAAACTGCTAAGGGTAATGCTAGACTCTATCTCTAGTCGTTTGTACAGCATATTTGACTGAAGTGGCTAAACAGTTGTGTAAAAAAAATATGCGCGGGCTGGTGAGCATAATTATTAGTTTGTTGATAACGCCATCTTCGACGGCTTGAATCAAGTGTGTAGGGAAATTGTAAAGGACCGTGCAGATTCTGGACTAGGAAGATACGAGAGAAGGACTGGTTTAACTACAAGATGTAGTATGTCATCTGATGGTATTTTTTGTTTACCTTCCAACAGCTTTGACATATTCATTTTCACTATTCTCTTGTGCGTTGGAAGAACGTCCCATCGCGGTAACTGTGGGTAAAATTATATAGAGTATGATTATGATAAACCAAATATTCCCTCTTTCTCTTTGTACTTGAATTTCATGTCTGAACATTAATATGTGACAGGAGAACTATATGTTATGACGACTTGGAGTCGCAATTTCATTTTATTTCAATTGGTCGTCCAATATAATTTGTACATGGATATTTGTTTCGCCCAGGGGCCTTTAATTTTCAAGCCTGTGGCTTCCATGTCAGCCTTTGTCTTGTTTTGTTTCAGTTGTTTGAGAATTGACGGGAAAAATCGCATTATACAATTTTGGTACATTATGGGAAACTTTACGTAATTGTTAGTTATTCATGATCCAAGTCACGCTGTAATTTTATTAATTGTAAGTTTGTTTATTTGTTCGTGATTATTAACCATGCCCTGAACTTGACAACATGTTATATTTTGTTTTATTTTATGTTTGGAAATGGAAATGAAATAAACAAAATGAAATAGATAAAAACCGATCAGACATAGTTTTACAAGAACACTTAAAATATAAAACATTGATATATTCTGTTCTTGATAATACGATATACATAATAATGATTTTCGTTTGGTTATTGCTTGTTTCGTCTCCTTCAACAAGGTAATGTAATTCAGCTGCCATATATTTAGATTCATTTACCATTAGGAAATCGAACCCCAAACCTAACAATTCGTAGAACCTATGGTGCACAAAAACTCGGGACCCCTTTTATTGTGTGCCAAAGAAATTTCCTTACTCACTGCATATGATATCCAGTACGCAATAGGCGACGAGCGGGAAAATGTTGACCGTCTCAGATTTCTCTGCAAACTTTTCGAGTTTCTTGACCAAGATCATGCTCTGCTCGTTGAAAACATCCATGAAACTTTGCAGGATGGAGAAATGGAAGGTCGGAGTGAGCATCTTCCGTCGATGAAACCATTTCTGACCCCAGCTGCAGAAAGATTGGTCATGATAGTTAGTCTACATGGTGATTCGAGGTGGCGCCAAGGCTCAGTGGTAGAACTTAAGTTGTGCTTTAGAATTCGCAAAAAAAAAAAAAAAAAAAAAAAAAAAAAAAAATTGGTTCCCCCCCCCCCCCAAAAAAAAAACCAACACATTGTCAATTGTTTTCTTCGATGAGCGAACTAGCTCATTTATGAATTTAATGTTATGATCTGGTGTGTGTTTATCAAAGATATCCAAAACAATCAGTTATTGTGAACGCTTCTTCATGTATGTTGGGTAGGTACAAGTTATACGTAAGTCCACTTTGTATTCGCATATTCTACCACGTCGTTTCGTCTTATTCTAGCACGCACATTAAACCAATATATTTACTATATTTTTTTCTTTCAATTATTATCTTGTGTTCTTATCATGTTCTTATCTGATATGTCAACAAGGCTCTGTTTACTTATTGTGCCAATTTTCCTCTCGCAGTTCTATGTTCATCTTGTACTTTGATTTTAATAAGTGCGTTCAACTTAAATTAGTTCGTAGCAGCCATCGGTCTTCACGACACTAGGTAACTTTGTATTGATAACTATGGAATCTTAATCGACTTGTTTTATTTTTTATTTTGGGCAAAGTGAAATACTTTTGGATCAATTGAATGCGTGCCAATTTTCACTCTTTCTTTTAATATATTGTTTTGGTCTGCATGATTCAGTATTAGCAAACGTGACGGTGAAGTAAAAACGAGAGCATTGTGATAATCATTATGTTAGAACTTGTTTGAATAGTGTATTTGATCAAGTGTAATTAGGAAGATTAACACGTAGATATTTGGTTCACTTACAGCTGATGTGTTTAATCACTTAATCAACATAAAATTGAAATATTTACATAATGATTATGTGCCCATTAAAGTGTGTCTACCTATATGGGTGAAGCATCAGAAACCATCTTTGATATTATCTTGTATTTTTTTCTCCCAGTAATTAATTAAATATTTACATACTTAATTTAAAGATAAAGACTAGTTCTGGTCATGCGATGTCATTGTGAAAGAAACGTTGTGGAATCGATCAGAAAAGGTTGATCATCTATAGCATATAAGTATTGGTGTGTACTGCAAGGTTCTCGAATCATCAAAATGATAAGAAATTTGGCCCAGTCTTGCTAAAGCTACGAGCACTGTACACAGAAAGATGTATATGGGACTACGCGACACGTGCGCGATATCTATCCGGTCCAGATAGATATAATAATTTACCAAATATATCAATTAGTAGGCGGTTTCCCGGCAAAATTTGTATAATCACGTATTAGTCAAAACATATTCTTTCACATGATTGGTAATAAGAGCTTCCATTTCATTTTTTGAGAGGGAGGCGTTTCCAAAACTCAGTGGTTCCTGATAAACTAGACATTGTAGATGAAAAACCGTAGCAGTACAGAAATACGCAATTTAGAGGGGGTGGGGGGGGGGGGGGTTAAAAGACAATCAAATAATTCTTACCTTGTTAATAATCCTAACCCAAGCCATGGTTCTATAAACTTATACAGGTATCCTTTCTTAATGTGTCGGCTGTTGTTCAGTATCACCTGTGTGTAATAAAGTGACGGATCTAGTTTGAGAGATAACATTTACATGTTGGGGGGGGGGGGTCTTGCCTTAGTTACTCTGAGATGCAGTGAACCACTTGATTGGCCCACCAGAGCTAGTGAGTTATTCCAGGGAGGTGGAAATAATTATTTGTAAATGAAATCTCAGGCCACACATTCTTCTTAAAGTTGTTTTGTAAACATAGGCATAATTTTTCCAATGAGACTGTTGTATCCCAAGACGTTTAAATTTGAAATGTTAGTAAACCGGGCGTCGTTTCACGAAACCGTCACAAGTACAGGTTCACCGACATTCCATTAAAACACGAGTAAATTATAATACGCGCATTTCAATGGGTTGTCGACGAACTTGTTTCGTGAAACGCTGTCCTGGTATATTGTCTCGGGAGCAGATTTCGGCTTAACTTTAGAATACCCCATCAATAGGGTTAAATGTACATAAACTTCGGTGACCTAGGGTTAGGTTTAGCATTAGGTTTAGAGTTAGAGTTAGGATTAGGTTTGGTGTCACTTAAGAAACTTCAGTCTTGAAATTTAGCTTCGTTAGTGAAGCGTTAGGTACCCTACGAACGTCTGGTCAATTTTTTTGGTGGGGTATTCTAAAGTTGCTCCCAGTTTTCGAACAACCTAAAATTCACCTCAACATGTTTGGCTTTGTAGAGGATGAGTGATGGAACCGGTCCTAGCCACATCCTGATGAGCCCTCCACTCCTCGCCCTGTACTCATCCATGAGAGTTGTCATGTCAACGAAGAATTCTGGCAAGTTGGAGAAGAAAAGATAAGAAGCAGCAGTACAGACTGAATGATTGATTGACTGACTGTAAACTGAAGGACTGGTTTATAAATCACCACGAACAATCCAGAGAAAATAATTCTTTAAAAAATGCAAAGAGAGACATTTTTCAATATTTAAATCATTGGAAAGCGTGTTTCACGATGTGAGTATATTGCATATTAAAGAGAGAATGTCCCAGTAGTAGCAGTAGTAGTAGTGGTAGTATGTAGT